>JARQSV010000335.1:2152864-2164149 GCA_030142285.1 Calameuta idolon | reverse complement strand
TTGGCCCCCCCCCCCCCCCCCCCCCCTTATACATAAAGCCAAGAGATCTCGGTACTAATCGATTTTCCAAGAGACACCTGTACCTGTGTATATATATATATATATATAAACACAACATACCGTATATTTATGTATCTACCAAGTTTTTCGATCGCGACCATAAAGATTGCCAGTATCTATGGTCGTCGACAATTTCTTAATGGCGGATACATACGTGTTCGACAAAACACAAGGGTATAATAAAAAGTGATAAGAAAATATGTGTTCGCTGAAAAATCAACTGCATCCAGTTTCACGCGTTTGAACCAAACTAACTGAAGGGTGTTTTTATGACGGTTGAATGCATTATGGATGCTACGTGTTATGTATGACTCTATCAAGTGGCTCCACGGTCTACGACCGTCAGGAACTGAAACTCCAACGAGATGCGATTCTTCTGGACGAGGAGGTTAGAGTATGTGTATATATATATATATGTACGAGACAGAGCGTACCTTCTCGGACTTTATACGTCGAGAATCCCGTAATGGCCGGAGATTTCTTTCTCGGAAACAGCACGAGTTTCTCATTACGGAGTGCCTGTACTTTGCCACGTATTACCACGTTGAGGTAGTTGTTCGTAGGTATGGCTTGGTTAACCCTTGCCTGGGTGATACGTGCTTTGTGAGATTAGCGCGACTTTTCTCTTGTGAGTACGGCTGTCCTTTTGAGTCGATCTATGGGAGTGTTTATATAGGTGTGTAGGCACAGGTGTGTACGTATGTATATATGTATATAGGCATACCGTTCAGAAGGTTTACCTTAGTATGAATTTTTTTGTCACGGTGAATCCGATCAATCGTGTAAATCAATTAGATACTTGGATATTAATAAGGTCGATTGAATTAGCAATTATCAGTTGGCTTTGCGTTAGTCTATGATTTATGAAATTCCAATAATATAGCCGCGATAGCGACAGAATGGTGGTCTTTTGGATTTTCGATTTATTTGAAAGCTTCGCTAATTGCTGAAAGGCCTATAAGAGTAATGGGGCCCGCTGTGAAATCGCAGATCTGACTGAATGATAATGATCGATGAATATTGATGATCGTCCCGGGGTATCGCGGATAAAATAATGTTATGCCGTATTAATGTGGCTCCCTAATGCCGTGGAATTCATTGGCGCACGGCAGTCATTCGGTTTATCGATGCTAAGTATGTAAATTTGAATGTCTAATATAATTTTGATATTGTTGCGTATTAATCGGATGTATGCTTTGGCCGTTGCCATTTTTATTCGAGATGGAACAGACGATAATATTAATTTATGACCTGAAAATATTCTTAATCGAATTAAATTCTTTTTATGTATCGATATCGTTGGCGCTTCTTTGTGTATATTATTTTTATCCAAAAATAATTTCGCGGTACTGTATCGAAGTGCATGGAGAGGGGATAACCAATGATGGGGGAAGAGGCAAAATGAATTTGAAAAAAGAAAAGGACTTTGTCTTACCATTAGGACTGGTAGGACCACCGTGAGGTGGGTATAGGTGTCCGTGGGGATTGTGCGGATGCGGAGGTGGGGGCAGCCATGCGAACCCTGCCAAGGAATGCGGAAATCCTGCAGGATTCCATCCGGGACCCCCAGGGGCCCCAAGGTACGCTCCTGAAGGCCTCTGCACTCCAGGGTGTATCGGTTGAGGCACTACTGGGCTTGATTTCTCCTTCTCCTGACTGGAGTCCAGGTCTTTCTCCAGTTCGCAGTCCGAGTCCATCACATTAAGATCCTCCGAGTGACCGACGCTCCTTATTTCTTGATCCTCGTCCAGGTGGTCCGTCGTCCTGTCACCCTCCAAGGATCTGTTAGCCTCGGAGTCGCTCCTCTCGTCGAATTCTCGTCGAATCGGCGACACGGATCGATTAACGATTCTCTCCTCTTCCTGACGCTCTTTTTGAAACTCGCTCATCCTGCTCGGTGATCCTGTGCTGCGATCCCTCTGCTCCAGGTCGATCCTGATCGGCGAGGAAGACTTATCCTGGCTTGATCTAGAGAAATCCTTCACGGTAAGGATCTCCCTTCTTTCGACCTGACGTTGATCAGCCAGGTCGGCTCGTTGATGATTAGCGAAAGCACCCAACCCGTGAGGACTCAGTCTGGCCAGGAGTTCTCTGCTCTGAAGTCGCTGCTGCTCCACCAGAAGTTCCCTGTACCTGGCCTCCATGTCCAGGCTCTTCTCTACGTCGATTCTATCCATCCTCTCCATTCTCTCGATCCTCTCATCGGAGTCTCGCCTTGTCAGGGTAGCTGGCGAACGTTTGGTACCGCTCAGGAGCGAGTCCACGCTGAAGCTGATCTTACCGCTTCTTGGCTTAAGATTCGAAGAGGCGGAAGTCGGTGTCGCCATGTCAACGTCTTCCGAGAGACCACTTCCGGTCCCCTGCATCACCACTCCCTCGCCGCTACTCATGCCGATCTTCCTCGATCTACCTTAGCTAGGACTTCATGGCACGAAGCCTTTAATTATCTTAGGAATACCTGTTCACCTGATCGGGTTCTGCGGTACTGCTTTGCGCTAACGATCAACCGAAGAAGTGCATCCCTCGGCTGCTGCAGGCTATGCATTTAGACCAGTCCTATGATCCTTGTGAGCTCAAACCGTGTAAGGTCGCTGATGATGTCCGAACCAGTCTCGTCCTGGGAAGTGTCATCGAAAAAGCCAATCTGGCCTCTACTCTTCTAACAGTCTTAAAGATCCCAAGTTGGTACAGCTGATCAGCCGTACTCAAGGATCCTCGAGGATTCTTCTCGACTAAATACTTATATCCTCCGGAAAAGTGATTCTCTCGCTAACCCTGGAGCTCTGGACACGTTGATACCTTTTTCGACTCAACTCGACACGCTACCATACTTAGCGTAGAGGCAGGAAAGAATCCCGTCGCATCACGGTAGAGTCCTCAAAAGGTCCACGACCCTGGACAGCGTCTCAGGATCATCCTGAATCTTGCTGACGTACAAGATATATTCTCTCGTCAGAGTGTCTCAAGCCACTATCGATTTCCTTCCGCACTTCCGGTATCCTAGTTCTTCCCCTACGTCTTTCACCAGTCCCAAAACATCCTGCGACGATTAACCAGGACGTCCTAGAAATTTTTCTAGGACCTTTTGGTTCCGAAGAACACACACCACTGTCACCAATGCACCCACGTAGCTCTTATCGATCTATGGATCCGGAATCGATAAGATAACAATTTCTTACGATGCTCCTCAGATGATTCGAAGCCGTCGCGATTGCGTTACGTGCGCGCGCGCGCACGCGGAATAAGTGTCAGATGCGGAATCGCGTGTTGGCCGCTACTGCCGCGAAACGGCACTGATTACCAGCTCGTAGCTCGGAGAACGGAAAGCCTGACCCTCGCTCGGGTGCGTCTACGGTGCGCCGCCCACGCAAAACTCGAGGAACACGAAGCCGGGTCCCGTCAGCCAATGCGAGAAGCTACGTGGTACCGACAGGCGTTGCGACTGTGGGCGTGGTTTATAATCTATGTCGACCAATGAGAACGCAGGGAAATTAAAATTTCCGTTCGATCTCCCCTACGGCGCTTATGGTGGTAGCTCGGAGTGGGGATGTGCAGGGATGAAAAGTAAAACAGGAGTGGGGCGCTTCGTGATACTCGGGGAACGTGACGACTCCTAATTGTCTAATTCCCGGGCGCGCGATGCGCGAATTGATTGGCAATCCGGGTTATTGGGCTGGGGTTGTACGCCGATGGACGCCTACGGGAATTGCGACGCCATCCAAGAGATTATTAATATCCGAGGTTGGATTTATAGCGACTCCTGAGAAATTGCTCATCTTCCCACTAACTCTCTCCCTCCCTCCGACTCTCCCCAGTTTCATCGTGCCACCCTGACTCTGACTCCAGCCACGTATAGCAGCACCTATCTGCAACTGACTTCCTTACGAATGAAAATTTTAAGATTTAACAAATTCGAGAAAAAAAAATTTGCAACAACGAACAGATAATTTTTCTTATCCTTCGTTAAAACCAGGTACTATGAAAATTATGAATAAATGCATATTTTACAAATATAATTAACGTTAATTCTCCTCCAGTAAGGTAACTCATAGCATACGCCTATGGGTATAATAACGCAACGAGTTCACCAGTAGCAATAATTATACACAAGTCCGGTTCACCCTGACACAATAATCTCAAAGTCTTATTTCAACGTGATTAATTATTAATACGATATCCATTAATCAATAAATGATCAAATTAATTTTTTTATAAAAATTATACACTACACAACATACAGGTACCGTGTCGGTACGTCAAACATTCTCAAATCACTCTATTTTTTTTTTTCTCATAACCCACGAGAGCACAGCATCTTCCAGTACAGGTACAAACCACGTTACTTTACGATCATATCTTCCTGAATCCCTATGCAGGTATAACAACATAAATAAGAAAAAAAAGAAAAAAAAAAAGAATCCTTTTCCATAGCAGTCCTGGACAGTACTCGCAAGTTCTCTTTTGCCATAGAACGAGAAGGCCAATGGGATCTCGCGTCATAAAACACGAGACAACGGTCGCGCGCGACCGGAGCGGCCTTCTCTCGCGATTTACAACTGGCGAACAGCAAAAACCCACTGACGACTCAATTCCTGGGACCACGTGTGCGTAACCCTGGACCAGCGTATACAAAGGTAGTCTTCATATATATATATATACATATACACACCACACACACCTCCAGGCGATTCCCTGAGTTCTCCTTACCTCCTTCAATCTCTTCCACCTCCAACCTCCGCAACAACAACCAACCTCCTGCAGATCTTCTTGCTCCTCTCGCTCCTCTTTCTTCCTATCCCGAGCACTTCACCTTCTTATTCTACTTCGCGTTACCGTCCTCGTCCTCAGCCAGATCCTCCTGGTCGTCCGCGTCTTCGTCGTTCAGCCTTCTTCTTATACCTTGCAGCCTCTTCCTTTGGTCCACGAGTGGGATTCGATATGCCGACGCTCGACCGAAGGGCGTAAGAAAGCCCGGACTGTTGGTAAAAGAAATATGTGTATAGGTGGCGGAGAGGTATATATTTCTATATCTGTCTTTGTCTACGTAAGAGTAAGATACAGGTACGAGAGAGCCGTATGGACCCCGTGCACGATTCGCGTATGTGGACGTATGTGGGATATATGTCTGTATCGCAATGACACCGTATTACAGTGCGGTAGACATGTGAGTATGCGAGTACATAGTTATCTATATATGTATACCTAGCCGATCTTTATTTTATATTTATATGTATATCCAGCGTAGCCGCAAGAGCGAAAGCGACAGAGAGAAAAAAAGGTGGGAAATATATTCCTCGAGTTATGATTTAAGGTGTGTTCGTGACGGGGGTGCTTGCTGTGGGGTATGGAGTAAGGGGGGCCAGGGGGGGTATAAGGTGGCCTCGATCCTTATGGTAACCAGAGGGATGCGATTGCGCACATAAATACAAGGAGATAAATACGAAACTTCAGACTCCCGGTAAGACTTTATTTTTGTTGGAATGAAAACAAAAATGTATTTAATATATCGAAGAATTTTTTTTTTAATTTATTCCTTCCCTAGGAAGATACATGATTGTTATGCTTATTTAATATAATTATTTTTTCATTAAACACCCCAATTCGTGACGCGCTGCTGCCTCGTGAAATTGATTAATAATTCTTATCTCGTAGAACGGAACGATTATACGAGATTTCAGGTTTATCGCGGATAGGTAATATTTTAGGATTAAGCTAATCCCGTGGCTGGCTAACTGCAAAGATGAAGCTGAAGGGTAAATTCCCATGGGTGCAGACTTACGGGGGTGACGAGATTTTCGACTTTTCAAGCCCCGCAGTCAAGCTGCTTAACTAAATCTCGTTAGAACTAGCCGAAAGAAAGAGCCATGGGGTGTCCTGGCGTTTGCTAGTTAAAAAAAAAAATCATTAAGGATAACAATTGTTTTCGATAGCCTCCATAATCTGACACAGTTATATTCCATATATGGATCGATAAATTAATCCCACTAACGACCGAACTTTCGCTTTAATCATCGGTCATTGATTTCTTTTATCCCATCGATAACAATGATAACTCACGTTACTCAAGCTCGAGCATAAAACGCGTCGTCGACTCTTGTACAATTTACATTTGTACCTCGTATTTCCAAGGAAAAGCCAATAAACTATGGCGGCTGCCAGAAAGGGGGACACTGGTGCCACCGCGCTACTTCGGTAGCGACTATTATACATTTTTCCATAGACTAACTGAAAGACGTTATATACAGATATACAATGCAAGTATAAAGCATTGAAAAGTACTCGCGACGACTCCAAGTGGAACGACACCGAAAACACGAGGTACCACCATAATAGGTTACCAAGCAGTCTATTAAGCGTCCTCAAAACCAGTTAGTGAGTTGGCAATCCAGTTTAGGTACAAAATGGCTGTCGTTTAGCGAGGATTAATGGTCTCGGGAGTATCCCGGGGCAGCATAATGGGGCAGATGCGTTTGGTATCCCCCCCTCCCCTTTCCCTCTCTTCCCACCACCCCAGCACTCTACCTATAACCACCCTCGGGGGTAACCTCATTATATACACCTATCTGACTACGGGGTCCATTATGCCCTTTTTGCGATTCCTTCTCTGTATATGCACCTATAGACTGCGTATACATAGATATACATATACACACACACGTGTATATATATATATATGTGGCTACACGAGAGCCATCATATTTAGACCCTGAAGCGCCGTTTAGTTTGGCGTTTCACGCTCGAGTGACTCCCCCTCTCGTTCTTCCACGACGTCGAATTGACTCCGAGTCAAGTTAAACGACTCCTAAACTCCAGTCAACGCTTTTGTGTCATGGCGTCGCAGTCAGGCACGTTGACAGAGATTTAGAGTGTATTTAACATGGAATTAGCCGTAGCGGCGAGATGATAGGCGCTACCGCGGATTCTGAGATCAGCTGGCTGTAGGTGAAAGGACGAGGGGAGAGGAGGGGAGGCATTTTACTTGCTTAATAAACTGTCACTAATAGATTGACTTTTAACGTGATTTTCGGGGTCAGACTAACACTGCAAATAGGTATTGTGAGTCGTCGGGTGAGTCGAGGAGGTCTGGGGGGGAAGGAAGAGAAAAAATTATTTTATTCGCATCCCTTCGAGCGTAAACTTTATACGTTTTCCTATAATGGAAGTTGGTGGCCATTTTGCATCTCTAATGGGATTGTTTCTGTGCCGAGTGAAAATGCTGGGTATATGATTTACGTAAGATTGGCAACAGTGCGTGCACTTTTGTATTAGTGCAAATAATTATTGCAAATTATGCGTGCTTAGGGGGAAGGTGGGACAGGGGGGTATTTCATGGCGATTTAGATTGCTTATCGTACGGCAGGTAGACTTATGATATTTGATGCCGGCGGTTTTTCACGCTCTTAACGTGCTAACGACATTTTTAATGTTTTTAATGTCGCTACTCAATGTAGCGTTTAGCCGTATCTTCGCCTCGCGAGTCAGATTAAACCTCCCTTAATGGCCACTTCATTTTACGGTATAAATCTACCCGTAATGGGAGCACCCTTCAAAATGGCAGATGAGGATATTACGAGTCTCCTTTCCAGTTAGCTTCAACCCCTTCTGCGTCGGGGTGTTAAATAAACGGAAAATATTTCTATCTTCCAGCTACCCGCACTTCGAGCCCAGACTTAGGAAATTAGTATTCAGAACAAGAAACGAAATTTCTGGCGTCTCGGTAACGAGCAGAATTTAGCACAGAGGATCTTACGCTGATTTTCATAAAATTGCAAAAGGAGTTTAATTTTTTTATTTTTCAAAAAAATTCTTTTTATTCAACAATCTCCGAAATATACACGTGTCCATATACGTACGTCGAAGAATTCGCACGGATCTTAATTCCGTGACGGCGGACGAGCAATTGGCATAGAATTCGCGAAACTTGGAAAATCCGCATTCCCATAGGACACCCGGGGCCACAGTTACGCGACACGCCTACAGTTTATGAAAATAATGGGTCTCGTTTAAGGGGTACAAAGTTTTGGAAAATAGGGGTGGGGTCTTGTCGTAGGTAAAGAAGAGAGGACGAAAGAGCGAAGGAAAGCGCGCAGGTGAGCTATGCGGAAATTCGAATTTCGAATTGACGGACACGGAGCCGTTATAAGTAGGTACAAGGACTTATCTGGGTATAGAGGACAATTTTTGCTTTTGACTATTGGGTTACTTCGCTAAGAGATTCTCCTCGGGTTCCTCTTCGTCCCTGCCAACGTTTCCAGGATTATCTGTTACCAAGGAACATCCTTTATTTCGCTCAGCGGTCAGGTACGGTGGGCGTGCGACTGGAGAAAAATGCAAAATCTTCCGACCGCGCCCAATCCTAAAACATCAAACATTCGTTACCCACGAAAGGATCATCCTGCAAACAGGATTAAACGATAAGAAGCGACCGAGCGACAGAATTTTCTAAGGCATTTTAGCCGCCGTGTAAACTTGACTTTACGACTTTGCTCGAGCAAAACTGTGGACACGTCAAATTTGTCCCTCGAATTTGGAGCAGGAAAATTTTTATTTTTATTTTCCTTGCACGTCCTGAAAATCCTGTAGGACCCTTCGGGAAACAAGACCCAAAACTGGTACTGCACCGATCACAGGATTGCGGGTAAATATTTTTTTTTCAAATTTGATAAAATTCTCTATTACTTAGCCAAATAATATTTACCAAAAATTTTAAAGATATAGCTTATCCTTTTAATCGCCTGGAATGTCTGATTGGTCGAATGCAAAAAATTACACAGGGTATATTTTATATGCATATAAATCCTTCTAACCCAAATACTCATAAACATTTATTGTAATGCACTTACGGAAATATTTGGTTCGCCATAGATCGCGCATGGCTGACTCGACGTAGTTATGCGGCAAAGCGATTTACAAATCAAATTTAAAGGTCTCTGGCTCCCCTTATACTCGTATCGAAATGGTGGCAGGATGAAAAAAAAAAAGAGGGATCATGACATAATAGATAGCAGACGTAAGGGAATGATTTGTAACCGTCATTGTGGCACTGTGGACGAATCGCGAGCTTCCATGGTTCCTGCGTTTATCCAATAGGACAGTGGATGGTCTGCAGCATGAGAAGTTGTTTGCCATGTCGAGGGATGCCGAATTGGCTAGGACGAAGGAACCAGATGCATCCCGAAGTTAACGCACCGAGACGGACCCCCTATTATGTTTGTTTATTTATTATTAATAGCAAATTCATAACAATCACATAATGGGAACCCCATGTAGGACCGCTTTGTACTCCAGTACTGAATATGTCGTGTCGTCATGGTTCCTGAGCTTTTCATAGATTTTTCTCGGCTATTTTCCACGCCTCTTTGAGTACCGGCTTTCGTGTACGTTGTTTGGATTATTAAAAAAAAAATTTATTTCGTAATAATATTGATCGAGTATCGGTAACAGTTCGATAAGACTCGAATATCAGTTGGATCTGGTGGATAAAAATTTTTTATGTAATTTTTAGGTCTCTCGTACAATTCTTATTTTCCCATAGACTCGAAGGGGGGTCGTTGGGATATAGGAAATAATATTTTTCCAAATTTCCAAACGTCACCGAGCATATTTCAAACGAGTCTGCCCATTTACATTTTGTCCAAGCTGCTACAGGACCTCGTTGGCGTGAACTCAAGGGTGCAAATTCGCGCTCGTTCGAAATTCAGGACAGGAAATTAGACGGGCGTCTCCCCCATAGAAATACCCGCGAAGCGTGAGAGATATGAGGGACGTTTCGGGAGGATCCCATACAACTATACTATACGGCATATTATAGTGGCTGATATCCAAGCACCCTCCACTAAAGCCCTATCCACACGCACACGTACTACGGCATCTTGGATATACGAGGCAACGACGTCTGCCCATCAAAAGCCACCCCCTGTACACTCGGTCTATAGGGTGGGCCATACCGACCCCAGGAAACCCTCTCACTACCCAAACCAGTCAGATCTTCCACTCGACGTCTACAGGAGGAGTAGGAAAAAGATCGAGAACAATTTTGGAGACTGCCGATAAATTCATAAAAATCGTCTAGTTCAGTCATATAAAAAAAACAGGTGCAAATATGATTTTATAATAAACAGAAAATTTTGAATAAAATTAAAATCGGCTGTCAACATACGGTATAGATATAAAATACAATTAGGTAAAACTTTTTAAATAATCGAATAACACGTAGTTATCAAAAATAAAATAAAAGAGAAAAAAAAGATTAGGTACTCCGGTGCGAAGGAACCGTTCAAGGATGACACCAGACTGACTCCATAATCCGAGACCTGGTGACAAGTTTTGACAGGGCGGTCCAAGTCATCTAATCTTAGGATTAGTCAGAGGCTTAGCAGGTTCACAAGGAGAGTGTCTCTCCTCGCTCTCAGGTTTTGTTACTCCCTTTCTCAATGTCTGTCAGGTCCGCGACTGAATCCCTCGACATTTCTACCAGGTACCCGACAATCAGCATCCCCCTGTGACTACGGCAGCTTCTATTGCAGGTACCGGAACAAGACAAAGTCTTTTGGCATCACCGACTTAGCAGCATCCTTGATCCTCTTGTTCTACACGTACCCTTTCACACTGCTGGATAATCCAATTTACAAAATCCTACTGAACTTGGCTTTGGAGCATCTTCGAACGAAAACAGCCAACAGGATGCGCCACCTTATACACTGTGCTCCGAGTAGTGCAGACGTGTACTGTGTGTGTGTGTACAAGATGAATATTTTTTCTTCACAATTTAACGGTACAAACATCTTCCGTGTTTCCACCTCAAGAATACCGGCACGATTGAGCGTGCAAGTATAGAATTCGTGCCTGGCAACCTTTGGAATTCCCAGTAGATTCTTCGATGCGATTTACATGCATTCATATAACGATATACATACGTGGAATAAAGCCGGCTAATATGTAGCAGGAATTCTCGAGAATGTCACACATCGGAATTTTGTAATCGACGATACTCATTTGCTGACAGGAAGAGAAAAATTCCAATATGAGATCTCGGCATGGAGACATGCAATAGTGCGCTCCGTGTAGTCGGACAGTGTGCTTATCAGTGATAATATGAAATTGGATGAGGCGCGCAAATTCCTATATGGAAAACACATGTATGTAAGAAGATAGAGAGGAACGTAAGAGAGAGAGAGAGAGAGAGAGAGAGAGAGAGAGAGAGAGAGAGAGAGAGAGAGAGAGAG
>JARQSV010000335.1:2103928-2152662 GCA_030142285.1 Calameuta idolon | reverse complement strand
CTCTCTCTCTCTCTCTCTCTCTCTCTCTCTCTCTCTCTCTCTCTCTCTCTCTCTCTCTCTCTCTCTCTCTCTCTTACGTTCCTCTCTATCTCTCTCTCTCTCTCTCTCTCTCACTCTCTCTCTCTCTCTAACTTAGCATTTTACCACGATTATTTTAAAATCTCTTATATTTTACTACATATGCGTGCTCTTATGACGGATCACTCCTGAGAAGGGTGTATCGTCGAGGTTAAGATTCCAGGAAATCATTATCGTTATCTTACCTTGGGGGACGTGGGTGCAACGTCGATTCGACGGTAGGCGCCACTGTTTGCGTACGTCACTCGTGAATCATAACGAATGTGGACTTTAGGAATGCATGTAAAAAATATATTTATTGGTAGCGGTACACGTGTGGTATTCTTAATTGATTATGTGAAAATATTTATGGTAACGCATAGGACATATCGTAATTGAATCTTGTGTTAAATATAGGGATTCATTAGAGAGAAAAAAAATGATGTAATTTTTAATATGATTGATTGGGGATAACAAAGCTGATATTGGCTGAGAATTTTTTGTGCGAGGAAAAATGACTATCGTGTGTAGCCACCAACGAGTGAACGTGATACACTCAGTGCAGCCAGTTGTTTTCCGTTTGAGCAGTTGTTAATTGGCAGTGACTAATTACGTAGACTTATCGTGGAGTTATCGCGAGCTTCTCGGGGAGTTATTTACGTCATATTAAAATCAAATCTTCATGCTTCGTGATAAAACGATTACGTTGTATCTACGAAGGGATTATTTTTTTTTTTATTATCATATGTCTCCTTTTTTCGACCGAGATTTTCATTCGTTTTATCAGCAGACACGATGACGTTCTGGGTGAGATCCGTGTGGCAAGGACACGCGTGTTGACAGTATTGTTGACGTATTAACGCAATTTCGTAAATTATCTATCAGAATGATTACGATAAAAATGGTCAAAAATGAAAATTCTAGAAAAATTTTTAAAAATTCATATCTTAATTACATGTTACCGTATGTCTAGCCTTTCTTTCCATTCGTCCATGGACTGTACATAGGAAGTCTAGTTTTATGGAATGTCGTTGAAATATGTTTCACGCATGACGTAGATCAATTAAAGAAAAAAAAAACAGTACTGTTATCACGAAATATGCCAACGTTAGTAATTTCTGTCCTATAGGTCATTCGGAGAGTGACTGACTTATAATATATATACATCACAGTTGAGTCACAGTGCAACTCCAGTTTCATGTAAATTACTCACTCGACGCCTTCAGGGATCGAAACTAGCCGGAAAGACTAAGGGGCGTGACTGCTAGTTGGGCCTTATGGGGGCCTCATGAAAATCGGCAAACGAGAAACAAAAGAGATTCGCGACGCTCATCCGCTGGACCGTTTCCGAACCACGCCCTGGCGACGTAGCAAGGCTCGTCACGAAATTCGACCGTCTGCTGGACCCGAGATATATTACCAGGCAAACATTTCCTTTCTTTCATTTTTTTTTCCCTTCTGTCAGAGACCCAATTTTCGCTGCCACCAAAGTACCGAAAAATCGCTAATTGCTGACCGGCATCTCGCGCCCTCCTCGTTGTCCCTACTCATGTCGCTGATATCGATCACTGTGCAATACACATTCCAGAGCGAAACATCTAATTAAAAATCCAGTATAAATTTAGAATTACTCGGTACCAATTGCGATATGGAAATTTACGTATCTAATCGAAATTGATGCAATTATTTACGTAACACATTAAAAAACATCACGAATACATACGAGTACCTTAAACGTTTCTCCTGCATGTCACATTTTTTTTTTTCAATATTATTTCCACCTGGATACTTATTTCCGTAATTCAATCACGATATGCCTATAGCTTTCTTCTGCGAGAAAGCATACACGTTCCAGATTAACAGAACACTATTTATTATCAAAACCGTAATCTCGCACAGTCTGCATAGTATATACAAAAGGTTGGCAAGCATCCAGTCAGTAACCTTAAATAATTTCTTGACAGTACTTATCGGCAGTAACGTACCCAGTACAGTGAGAAATTAAAAAAAAATATATAAAGAAGGGTGAAAAATTAAAAAATAAAAAATATTGCTCAATTCCCTTTCGCCTATTAATGTACAACGTCAGGCCGATTTATGCCGGATGCACAGCAGCAGTCACGTGGATTCTGATAATACTCGTTGAATGTGCTCATTGTATGTGCTGTACGAGTATTAGTGATACGAGACAAGATGGGTTAAATACCATACATGCATTATGACTCTTAGATTGAGCATATAAATACATAAGTGATCTACGTAACAGCGGAGCATTGCTTGATCGCGGGTCGAAGGTCACGTCTCTCTCTTAATTATAAGGACCCCAGATATGATATGAATTTATTAGGCTTTCGTATGCGTGATTCTTTACTGTTACCAATTCTCACTCTTTCTTTATTAATCAATTAATGAATTTAATAAATTCATTAAATCACTATGAGAATTAATTTGTGTACAAAAAAAGTTTCCTATACGCAATCAGATAAAGATAATTGGGCAGATTTTCAATGTAGAAATATACGTGACGTACCAAATATGCGATTTTCATTTTCTTCCTATTTATGTCGATTTATCACAATTTATTCAGTGGACCCTCCCGTACAGCTTTTAATTCAATTTCACTTTAGTCCAAATCACAGACGGCGTTCTGTCAACGCTAGTGTCTATTTAAACGGAGAACATAATATATATATATTTGACTGTCTGTATCCTACTCCAGATTTTGGTCCATCGTCTATTGTCGCTAGGATACGCTTGGTCAACCTTGCGTGAAGTACTGATTAAAAGTGTAACGCTTAGAAATTACATGGGTCACCCTATATATGTAGGTATAATGGTATATACGATTTGGCTTATATTCGTACGCTTAACGTTTAATTAGATTGAAAGGAACATATATATATGTATATACAGTTCCGCTTGATGTATAGTAAATATGTACTTTACTATATTGTGTATATCGAATGACTCTATTCGTGAAAGAAATCTTAGCACAGGATATATCAATATAATGGAGCTTGATAATGGTCGGTTAGACACACGTTAATCCGTGGACGTTTAGACAGCGTTTTACGATATTAAAATGGAGAGGGGAGGAAGAAGAGGGGAGACAATTTTTATTTGGATTTAATTAGAAAATCACTACTTGACGGAATGACTGGTTGGTTTGTCGGATTTTTGGCCGTTGATTGTTGCTCGGGTATTATCTGAGCTGTCTAATCGCGGTATTGCGTGATTGCGAGACGTCTGATAGGAGACGAGAAAAAATGGCGCCGTCATTATGTTACGTATTATCTAGCGAATGAAATCATTAGAATGAAACAGTGTTAATTTGATACTCGTGTATAATACTATGTGAAATAAATATTATTTTGACGTGATACCTCATGACACTTAAAATACTTGTGATACTATCTGGGTACGTATAAGGCCCAATTTTTGCGGTCAACTTCACAAGCAAGGAATAGGGTCTTAGGGAAATGCGAAACATGGAAGAGGCGAAGGAAACAGGGCCCAGTCTCTTATTGTCCCGAGAAGGACAGACCAGAGACTTATGGGACCTCGATTTCTCAAAGGGCCCTAACGCTAATTATAGGTTCGACCAGTGGCTTGCGATTGTTTCCGAACGTGTCAGGCCCTTGTTTGCGGGGTTGTTAAAAGGGGCCCGTCAGCTGTCCCATGTTTCTTTGGTACTACCCATCCTCGACCGCCTTTCTCTCTCATTTGCTTTACAATTAGATCTTTTTCTGGTAAAAAAAAAAAAAAACGGAAGGGATACAAACGATAGATTCGACAGGACCGTTAGAGGGCCTTTTTAATTTTTTTTTTTAAACGCGGAAAAATTTGTAAGTCCGTCATATTTCATCACGACACTCAAGATACTCTCTATGGCTGATGGTGTCTGGTACACGTGGCTTCGCCCACGCTGAACTATTTCCAGATGAATTAGTGGCTTTCGCGTTGGGACTTACGAACGTGAACACGCACTCACCCGTTATAAAGCGCCCGTACGCGCATGCAGGGATAACAGAACGGATGGCCGTAGAGACGGAAGCATGCACGTAGGCATATATCTATATATGCTTGCACGCAAGCATATATGCATATGTGCACGCATCGAGGTTAGAAACGTACGTGGAGGTTGGCTTTGATATCCTGAGATGGTCCGGAGAAGAGGAGAAAATAAGGTGAAGGAGGATGGGGCCATTTATAACTGCCTACTAATTTGTAATATATATAGATATATATATATATGTAGGACTGTAGAGGGGAAGAATCCCGGACACGAAAATCCGAGTCCATTAGAGCGCTCGTCAACGTTGCGTCTTTCTGATACGAAGAGAGCCTCGCGGTTCAGGTCGGATTTATGAATTGCCCAAATAATTTATTAAGCGTAATTTTCAATGGGCCCCAAATTGAATCTGATTTAAGTACAATGCGGCATTGTGGTGGATCGCGGGCTGGCGTGCCGGCGGTTCAGTAGAATACGAGGCTTGATTCGAAAACGCGTGGACCTAAGAGAAGGTGCTAACTAGTTTGTGAACGGGCCCCGGCCCATAGGTATCTCTGGGCCTTATCCCCTTCCTTTTACCTCTCTCGGCAATAGCCCGACCGATACCAACAGCACTCCCATCGAACTGCGAGAGAAGTGACGTCAGCACTAATACGTGGTTCGAAGAATGCGTTTTGATTGGGCCCAAAAGCCCTATCAATGGCTAATGAGCTAATGACCTGCGCCGTGCTGGTTAATTGGGACCGCCGGACTGACAGGCCGTTTTTGAAAATAAACAAGCCCGAGGGAGCGCGACGTGCCATGAGATTCCAAAATCGGATAAGGCCCAATCGTGATAACCGTTTCTTTTTAATGAAAATTCGAGTTTGTACCAAATGAATTTATCGCCAGGATCGTCTTCGTGACTACCGTTTTCACGTTTGATCCTATCGGCTGAAATCGATCTCCCTAGGGCCCATTTTTCGAGTTTTTATCGAATTACTTGAAAAAAAAAAAAAAAACGAAAATATATCACCCGGAAAGGACAAAGAGTTGCACAGCGAATCCATAATAATTTTTGCTCCACGGAATGCAAGTAACGAGTGCAATGCACCACTAAGTGGTGTGCATAAGACCCCACGCGTGCTGGGACCACCCATTAGCCGAGGATTGTCGAGGTTCCAAGAATCGCCGAGGGGCTCAGAGGGCGCTACGAGCGTCCCATTGCAACCGCCGTGCTGCATTCGTGCTGCATCGTGCTGCAACGGGCTTCTCTCCGTCCTCTCCTGTGCTTTCTTTCCCTCCTGACTCACCCGAACGTATTGTACTCAGCTTTCGTGATGATCGCACAATGACTCCAAATTACCCGTCCTCTCAATGGGCCCACGCAACTGCGCATGCGCCGTGGCTTCTCCGTGCGACGGTGCATTCGTGCGCGCCTCTTCGCTCCAAGTGGGAGCGGGTGGGTTTCGCGCGTGCTTTAATTGTGGCGCATCATCGCATCATCCTTTTCATTTCAATGGACGCTAAATTGTCCGTGAACGTGAACTTTTTTTCGGGCGATTTTTTCCTTTTACCACGTAAAAGAGAAGAGTCCGTTTTCGTAAATGCAAAATATAGAGACTAATACATTTTTCTGTATAGCCAGTAGCACGAGTCATTGCTTTATTTCATATTCGTTCCACAAGCATACGTATTCACTTTGTCTTCTGTCGAGGCTACAAAATTGGGCCTCGTCCAAGCTTTATTGAGCTTTTCACTGTCCTAAACGAGAAGAATTAAAGGCAAAGTGATTCCAAGTCATTCTTCGAAGTAGAATCCAATTGCGTCACGGTGAGTCAACGTGAAAGGTACCAATCAAACGCCTCGAAAGGCTCTTGGCTTGTGTGTGGCCCAAGCTCGCGGCTCTTGAAGAAAATGACTAAAGGGAAAAAAGTGTTTGTACGCAAGAGACACATTTATGACCCAATCAACAGTGTATTCAAACATAGTCACACCTTCTTTCCACGATGGTTGTACAGCCCCTTCGAAAACCCTCTTGAAAACTAGAGGGCAGTATAGTTTGTAGATTTTCTTTCCAACGGGTCAGCCACTTGGTATAGTTACCTCGAGGTGTCTCTCTCTCTTTTTTTTTCATCTTTTATCTTTTCCCGAGAAAAACTTCATTTTCACGTGGCTCGAGCCATTCATGGGAATCACTTAGCACATTCTTCTAGAAAAAAAAAAAAAAACGTTCTATCTTTTCAACTATTGTAAATTGGCTACGGGCTTTTTCTGTCTTATGCTCCGTACACAAGGGTGGCCCTCGCAGCATGCGTTTCCCGGTGCAGCTGTACCTGCTGAATTTCACTACTTCAAATTCAATGGGGCACCATGAACACTGCGCACATTTTTCAACCCACGCGCAAATCGCTCAGATTCTTATCGTTTGCTCTGTGGCAAAGGACGTCTTTCACGTTTCTCCCTTACGGTTCCTCGTTCTCTCCAAGTCATTCCCAAAAATCATTCTCACTGTCATTAACTTCCGTTTCAAGAGAGTTAACCGACGTTCGCTCGAAAGCTCATAAATCCTAAAGTTTTTTTTTTATTTATTTACTCCTTCAAAAATTCTCTTACGATGCTAAGAATGAGTACTAAAAAATAGGGGTAAATACTAGTTTTATGGAATGCTCATTCAAAACGTCGACTCAATGACTGAAATTAATATATCATTTTCGTGAAGGAACACAATGTTCAATTATGTCGTCATTTAGAAAATTGAATAAGCGAGGCGATCGTGATCTGGCTAACATCGCTACAGAGGGGGTTTTCGTGAGACGATAGCAGCGGTCCTTTCAAAATTACTGAACCGGATGGGCGCAACGAAATATACTATATTGAGAAATGCGCTCGGTATCGAAGTAATTTTGAAAATTAGTGTCGGCGATAAAATCGGATTTATGAATTCGACCTGGACGTATATGCTCGTGGTATAAAAAGGATACGGGATGTGTTAAATTAAATAAAATCCAAAAGGGTGGTCCAAACGAGTAATCTTGTTAATCCTAATCTGCATTTTTATTTTCGTAGCAACCCGTACAGTACTTGTGTAGCCAAGTCAATGACGACCCCTGGATATCTCACGCGAGCTCTCGTATTTCGAAAGTATTTTAGAACCATTTAGCTGAATGCTCCGCGAGTTTATGGGGTCCTCTTGTACGAGCGGACCCCCATCTTTAGGCACCACTCACAAAGGGGACCACGTAGCCAGGTGTCGGAGAGTGTCGGACACCATTACAAAACTGTATATCACTTTCAGCAGGGACACCAGGTATAATTTATATTTATAGTCGCCTTAATTTGACTCATTGAGATCCTATTTTTATGGGGATAAATTTGTTTTTATAGGATCGCGCCAACGATTCGTTGCCACGGGATTAATGTGTCTGGTCGTCTAGAAATAATAGTTTTTAATAAATTTCGATACTTTTCTTCGAAAATCCTATGAGATACGAGTTACTACTCGTTATAACTCGGAATTCAAATTTCTATGTGGTAAACTGTATATGTACTTTATTCCTTTCTTTTTTTTCTTGTCACTGAAAAGCTGCTGGTACGTATCCCATAAGAGCTACGGATTTCGAGGTCAAAAATCAGCAGGATGGCTACCATAAAATTTTCCGCCATAAAACTTTAACACCTGCCGAGCTTCTCCGTAGACTACGTTGCTTTGGTGGAAGCAGAATTCCTGCGCTCAATTTCACTCTTTTCAATCGGTCGACAATCGTCGCCACTTGAGAACGGAAAACGACACCACGACCGCATCTCGTCTCGACTTTACGAGGATTTAAGCAACTTCGAATTGTGCACGGCTGTGCTGAACGTTACAATGGGGGCTAAAGGTGAATCTTTTACGGGTGAACCTTCACGAGAGCGATGTTCCCCATAGCTCCGCAGCATCCCCATAGACAGAGGCAATGGAGTATAATACTCTTTCAAGCTGAATGGCTATGGGGAAAAATGTTGAAGGGAAAAGAAAAACCCTCACGCCTCCTTCATTAAAGACGTAAGATGGATCTGTGTATTTGTGAATTTTTAAAATAATTTTATACCGCGTGTCGACATTACTTCACATACGGATAATAAATAATTAACGTGAAAGCGACGGAAACGTTAATGCGTGTCCAGAAAAAAAAAATGAATAAAAGTACGAATGAGCTGTGCCTAATCCGAAGAGATTAAGTTTAAAAAGCGATTTAGAGAATCGAGTAAAAGGTACCTGGTGTTCATCTTCGCGGTAGGTAAACACCTCGAGGACTCTTTATGGGACAATTCCCGCGGTGCTACGGGGAGTTTCAAATTGTTCCGATTGTCGTAGTAAAATGTCTGCTTTATTGTCGTGCGGTCGAGCAGCTGTTCGGGTTTCCAGGTTGCCGTTTAAATCGCAATTATGTTAAGGTCGCGCCATTTTCTGGAGTTTCGCCCAAAAACTGATCCTTCACGTGAATGGACAATGGTGCGCGGGAACGAATTGGGCCCTACCAAAAATTGCTGTATTGTCGAGGGCGTGAGGCCCCATTCCTGCGGGGCGTGCTTAAACTCAAGATCGCTTCTTCGCATTGACTAAACCAAAGAATACACTTCGGAATCACCCTATACATTACAGTGAAGATCCAGTTGTAAAAGATACCCCATGCCAAACTCATTGTACGTTATACCTGTATACAGTCTTGAAAAATCTAGTACGAGCGAGAGTCCTTGAAGGACCCGAAGGATCTCCAGGAATAAGGGTATCGTTTTCCCTTCTCGAGTGCTTCCGGCATTGTTAATGTTTCAAAGAGGAACGAAATCCATACCTGCGTGCGCGCGCTTTATACAAAAGTCAAAGGATAAATTTTCGCTTTTATTTTATTTTATTTTTTTTTTTAATTTTCCATCTCCTCCTTCGCCGTACAAATACACGGACCCATTTCTCGACCAGCGAACCGGGACATTCATCCAGTGCGAAAAAAAAGCCACCTAGTCAATTAAGAAGACAGCCGGGTCTATTAAACGGAATGCGGCGTGGCAGTGAGTTCCCCGTGTCGAGGAACGTTTAGCAATCGCGCAGCACCACGAGACGCCATAAGACACCATAAGACACCACCGCGTAACACCAAACATACGAGGCGTTCCGAAATGACGTATGGGAGTACAGTAATTCTATTTTCGGTAGCGTTTAGGGGAACGACATGTGCTCGATATTTAGACTCTTCTCGACTCCCTTCCTCAAACATCTCCTTCGCTCCGTTCACATTTTTTTTCTCATCTCTCTCGCTCCCTCTCGCCGTTACACTCTCGCGTCTTCCTCTTTCTTCGTACAGTATCGCCCATAATCCTCCCTCTACCGTAATAGAAAACGAGGGAAAGATTCCCCTTTCCCTTTTACTTGTCGCGCTCCTTACTCTTTTCTCTTTTTATCCTCTTTCTACCTTTCTTTCCTTCCTTCTTTCCTTCTCTCGAAACTTACTCACACTCCGGCCAGGGTATTTAGCTCTCGCGCTGCCCCGTTATAAATTACGTATCATTCACTTTCGAAACTGACAGCGGCACGCCGTCGGAATGCGGCTCAGGTTTTCCTCGAGGGTGGCTACGTTCAGCGTCACGAGGTTCCGTAGGACATTTGTGCAAGTCCTCGAGGTTCTATTGGGACGCGTATTTACGAGTAACGAGATAAACGTGTCGCCAGATATGGGACAGTCATCGGTCCAAGGAATCGTTAGTAATTCAAGAGTTCCATATCGGTAACAGGAGACCGAGTACATTTTTTATTATTAGTCTTGACTTTAATATGGGAACTTTGGCAGGCGTTCGATTATAATTAATTTTTATATGTGAGCTGCCGGGCTTATTTTATTTTGAAAATTACTTACTTTTCCATATAGTTCACGATACGCTTGTAAATTATTATACGTGTGCATATATCTATATCTTGCAGCTCTTTACGGGGAAGCGCACCGACGAAAAAGCTGACTCCACTAATAGACCAAGAAGATGCTCATCTGTTTAGCTCCTAGTTCTCTGGATCGGGAGTAGAGCCGAGCTATGGTGGAGGAATGGAAAAAAATGTTTCGCTCCCGAGATGCCAGGAGCGAGACGCATACCTCTTAATTGGAACGCTTTGCTTGGACTAAGCGATTTGGGCGGATTTCGAAGGAAATGGGCGTTTAACTGCACCTTCGGTTCATTTACAACGTAGCGCCAAGCGCGTATCGAACACGTACGATTATTCACACTATGTCCATTCGATTATTAATTGGGTACTAGGTTATTGCTTGTGGATTACAGTTATTATATATGGATCTATCCATAGGCTTGATAATTGAGAAATTAGTAGTTTTGAAAATTGCAAAAAAAAAAATTTTTTTTCTATAATTTTGTTTCACCAAGTTTTACATACTGCGAATCGTGGGTTATTTTGGTATCGCTCGTTACTCCTGCTCGTCTTCATTGACTTATCTGTACTTTTCAGAAATCCCATAAAAGGCACGCATCGCGCTCATTCCGCGAATGCAGAAACATTAAAATTCCGCTTTACAATGTTCGTCAGCTTAATGGAAGGGTCCTCTTTGTAAAAAGTGCAAAAAAAAAAGAGAAAGGGAAAGGAGATCTTTTAACAACCAGACTCATTAGGACCGTGCTGCTCGCTTTTTACAGTGGGACATTTGTAAGCAATACAGACTTCAAAAAACAAACTCCTGTCGCTTGCTTCTTGGTCTTGCTTCTCTATTCTCTTTGTTACGTTGCTCTTGCGCTGCTCTGTTTTCACTTGCGCGCGTTTAGGGGTGTCTGGCAGAATTTAAATTGCAAGTGAATTCCCGAGTTCCGAGCAACGCCAGAAGCATTTGAATCGTAAGCCAATCGCACGTAATGAATTTCCAAAAATTCTCCAAAGAAAAAAATATAGAAAAATCTTTTTTTTTCGCATTCTTTCCTGTAACGCAAATTCTCTTGTTATTTGACGTAACATACCTTTCGTTAGGCGTAAACACATTTTTTTTTATAGAAAAAAAATTTTGGTCACTGATCAGCTGATTTATAATTAACGAGAAATAATAACGAGCTTTCGTATATATATGTATATACATGAATGTAATCATTACGAACGCCCGCGAAACCCCGAAACACATGTTCCTCTCAGCTAACACTTCCTGTCGTTAAAGACCGCTTTAACTACTTGTGTTTATGCCTCCTCCTCTCCTGTACTGCTCTTTTCACCTCCTCCACCTACTCTTGTAAATTTTTAGCCTCCCTACGCGATTCATGCTCCATTTCACACCTTCCATCGTATCTGAAATGAAACTTGGCTACTTACTATTTTTTCGGTCCGGTTAAATTATTCACGATCATCTAAATCCTGAAACGTTATACAGTTAGCTGTATCAATAAGTTTTCATGGGTCCTATGGCAATACGTGTACACGCTCAGCGTAACAGAGATTTTCGTCTTTGACAAAATTACTTTTGCTACGCCAGGCTGTACGAGTGAAACGGGAGGCAAACAGAAGTTAAATGCCTCGCGTGTCCCGTTTGTGCGAAAAAAAGAATTTGGCCGGAGGTTAAGCGGCGTGCAACTCCCATTCATCTCCAGAACGCCAAGAAGCTAAACATAGTCTTTGAAGCGAGTTGAGTGCCGCGCTTATACATACGCGTATGTATATATATGGATAGTTAAAAGTACGGACACCAGAAGGAAGAAAATTCTTAAGAGATCTTGAACAGTGTTTTAGAATTATTTGCTAGTAGCTATATAGGTATATGTGTACATTTTATAAAAGGTGTAATTAGAGTTTTGAAAAGGAGTCACTTGAAAGCTGTGGGGATTACGTAATTTTAAATTGCTCGGAAGTAGAAACTGATGTGCCAATATTACGTGGTAACTAAGCCATTAGACGGTAAAATACGTATTTTCATGGAAATAATTTTACAGACATTTACTGTCTCGGTATACGCGTGGTCGGCTTCTATTCGTTTAATGCTTTAATCCAGCAAGCCGCGTCCCGATCCAAACACACGATAAATCTTTGCGCTTCTTAAAAAGCTCAAAAAACAAAACCGCTCCGTACGGGCCCCGTACGAACGGAAGCGGCGCTAAGTGGCGACGCAGTCAGCTTCTATCGTAGCCGCTGCACTTTCTCTCCTATTTCTCTATTTCTTCTCCCTTTTAGGTGCGCGCCTGCCCATTAGAAGTGGCAAGCACTTTTTAAGAGATATTAATGATTTCCCAAAAGTCTCAAACCGCGTGAAAAGTTTGTCGAAAAAAAAAATTCAAACCTCGTAAGAGTATGAAAAAAAAAGCAAAAAAAAATCGATATCCCTGGCACATATAACAAAATCAAAAATAGTTGAAAAAATTTTTTATACAAACTCAAAAACATTTTTTTCCTTACTACATTATCATTATTTACACGACATATACATCGTCATGGCATATACGGGGCTGCATGTCTCCCAGCAATTTACTCTAAGGGAATGCGAACCGACTTTAACACGCAGGGCTAATTATCGCCCTTAACGTCTCTTGGGTTTTTAGGACCGGAAGTGGCGTCGGTATACACTCGAAACAAATGAACTATTAGAGAAGCACAAAACCAAAGGGAAAAAAGGACTAACAAGTACCGATAGGCTTACGGTGCCCGTGACTGTGAGAGGAAGCATCATTGGAGATGGTAAAGTTTTACGGTAGCGCCTATATGGACCAAGTGAGGCTGATGCTGTGGCAGATGAAGAAGGAAGATCGGAAGGCGCCTCCGCAAGGCTCTTAACTAGCCACGCATGGCGCACACGTGTGGAGGTGTCGACTGAAGCCAAGACCCTTTTTCCATGGGTACCATTCTTGGGACGCTCCATTTCACGTGGGACGAAATCGGAGCGAAAATATTTGTGCGTCCGCCGTAATTGGCCAGGACTGTTTGCCCACGCGTTTCAGCTTCTGTCCTCGCTAACCATTGCCCACCAATGGAAATGCCTTAAGCAGCTTGATTCCAATTTTTACTTTTTTTTTTCTTATTTATATCTCTGCAGGATCACGATCAACCATTTTTCAATTCCTTCCCACCGTTAAAGATAACTGCTTATTCATAGTCAGCAGACAGTAAAAAAAAAATTGACAATTGACATCCGACAATATATTGAAATATATTTTGGATCATAAAATATATGCAAGGTGGTAGTACATAATTATTATAATTATAGTATAAGTATTATAATTAAAATTTGAAAAAAAAAACGTTCAAAAAAACACTTACGATTTTAATGCCGCGCGCAAAAACTGACGGGGAATTGAAATACATATTAAGCCAGTTATTCGAGGATTTTCAAAGGTTTTTGATGTTGCTCGTCGATGATGGCAGCAGCGCCGTGATTTTCCTGGCTATATTCTAATTACCGAAGTCCTGTATATATACTGACCACTAAACCATCACGATTCGGTACACAAACGATGACAATAAATAATCGTCCGTAGGATCAGCCGCGGGAAAGCCGCTTAGGGAAAATGAAATTTAATTAACTGAAAACATTATGAAATTATCAAATATTACGTGGGACGTGTTTGATGTATATGTCCATGTACACTTTCATCCACTACCATATCGATAATACGTATAATCACATATAAACGTGCAGACAGAATTTTTCCTTCAGCGTCTGTACGGTATACACAGTCAGAGACACGATATTATCCCTACCTTTATACACGTGGTGGAAGGTGCAGGCTTTTCGAGAGGGTTACCAGGGGGGTGAAAAGAGGACAGGGGAGGAATGGGATGCGCGAGCTCGCCAATACAAAGGGAACGTAGAGATTACGATCTTCCATTCGTTCGTTCGTTCCAATTATTTTGTCCAATTAAAATATCGATTTTACCTCCCACTCGCTCACCGCGACGTCCGCTCTCGTACTGTTTTTCTCGTATCTTCTCTCTCTCTTTCTCTCTCTCACTCATATATGTATATATACTTTTGTAAAGCCTTCGCTATATCTTCACTACCTTTTCTACCGTTTCTATTTCGGCTACCCCTACAACGTTCTGTTTGGCCATTTTTGTATTGCCCACTGGTACGCGGTATACATATAGGACTTTATACATATGTAGATACGTGCCCTCGCGTTGCAATGCCAATATTCAATTATTGGCTACGCGAGCGACCGGATGTAGTGCAAAAAGTGGAAAACGCTTGGGAGTGAGAATGGTTCGTGCTGCTGGTGAAAAAAAAAAAGAAAAAAAAATGTGTAACAAACGAGCAAGTATTTGCGAGGTAAAAATGAACCCTATAAGCTTGTGTATTATGAGTAGGAGGGTAGCTGGGGTAGTAGCCTTAATTAACGTGGATTTGGCCCTGATGCTCCCTTTCGTAATATTGACTTGTCGCTGGTCCGCAAAATATAAGTACTGGGATGAACGTTAGAGGATTGTCTCTTAGATCGGATTCTATAGGGGTTGGTAAATGATCGCTTTTGATTTTTTATATCTAAAGGTACATCCTCTCTCATTGTTAATATGCCGGTATTTTGTTTTTATTTACGATTCGCTGTTTAACTTAAGCCAATTTATTCGGGACCGCTTGATAGGATTTTGTACTTTGCATCGTAAGGGATGATTGGCGTACTTGAATTTCTAGTCTTTTTTCCATGGGATTTTCTTCTGAATGATCAATTTTATGGAATATTTTTCAGGGTGACGCTGTCATGATTTTGGGTATTGAATATCTCAAAATTTTTTATTTTTAAGGGATGATTTTTCTACGGTCAATCTATTTGGATCCCATCAATTGTACGTTTATTTTATATGAATCAAAACAGTCAAGACTTACAGCATGATTCATTTTTATGTATGATACACCGTGTATAAAGTTTGCTTTGGACTTTTAAAAAATTAACAAATTTGACTGAATTAGTAAAATTCTTTTTTTTTTTTCAAATAATTGTATGTGCTCTCCACTTGCTTTACAGAGTCACTTTGCAAGCGAGTCAAGTTCTCTGAGAATAGACGATCTAATTTCGTGGTCCAGAGCGGTCCGCGCCCGAGACGGAAACTCAAGAGAAACGTAGACCACCGTGATTGCAATTTTAACGACAATTTGACTTGAATTTACCTCGGTTAAAAGAAATACTCTTTTCACGCTCCGTATAGCGGCGTGCTAATAATTAACGGCGGCTGCATAGCCACGGGACACTTAAGCGATTTCGTCTAGAGGGTGTCCCACTGGAAAGCGATTTGCCGTAGTCCTGAAAGCGTATCAAGCGACGATTCCACATTAGGACAAAGAGAAAGGAAAAAAAATATTTTTCAAAAATTCTCCCAAAAATCCATCATTCGATAAAAAATTTTTCACCCCCCGAAAATACCCTCGCTGTTAACTGCTTTCGCACAGGAATGTACCAACGTATTAAATATACTCCCTATATTAATTATCCAGCTACTTCACAGTAGTAATACTCCTTTTATAACCAGACTACGAAAGAGCTAATTACTCCTTGGGTGTCTCACGGAAGTGTAACAAAACCAAAGAAAACCAGCACGACTCGTGTTTCGGTATCCAAATGGACCCCTGAAGCGAGCAAGAGTTACTTATAATGATTTAACCCCCTTCCCCCCAGACCCTTAAAAAAAATTAGTCAACATTTTTACATTTATTACTAAAACTACTAATTTCCATACGTGATCCTACGCATTTAAATACGTCAGTGTATTTTTCACTGTTTGAATTTCCCGCCGTTAGCACCCAATTTTCTTTGCAACGGAAGAGGCTGATATATAAGAAAATCGAATTTGACTTTGCCATACTAAAAGGGAGACATATAAACGGAACCCGATGACACGAAGTACGTGTACCGAGTAGTAGTCTCAAGAAGCTAGCGGGTGGTCCTCATTATGTTTGGTTCCCCACCGGTAACCCGTCCTATCTATTTAACGTATCGTTTGCCTTGGTAACCATCCAAATTGGCCCATCCCTTCCCTGGAAAGCAAGAGCATCGGCCCAGTGGTCGTCTCGTGTCTTTCTATCGCGTCTGTTTTCGTTAAAGCTACGTATAATTATCATCAACGCGATATTTAACAAAGGGAGACACCAAGCATCTCAATACGATAATAGTACGTTCGGATGGACATGATTAAACGAGATATCAGAAGCAGCTGTCACTTTACTTGTATCTCGTATTTACTCGCAGACTAACCTATACTGACTTTTCGAAAACCACGACAGAGCATATGGACCAAACTGCAAATTGAGAATTAAAGGGAAGTTGTTATACGTGAAACTTCACATAATTCTTAATGATTTTGAATTTTTTTTTTTAAATAATGATCGATCAGAGACAAATAAATTGGTGAGTATTTCTCGTGATTTTTAATATAATCATTTTTAATAAATTGATTTTTTTTTTATTTATCTCACCTGTCATTTCATATATACATATATATGCATTTAATATAAAAACAGCGTCAGACGATATACTAAGCGTGAAAGTTATATGACCGATACGAGGATAAGTCGAGCTGAAACGTAAATGGAGAAAAGTTCTCGGCTTTTTATTTCAGTGGTTTATCAAGTCTGTTATCAGAACTCATTTGTTTTTGTTTATCGCGGCCCGAACTGTCAACCAGGATCCCATAAATATGATGGACGGGAAGGTAGGAGGGGAGCCACGATGGGATCTCGAACGCGAGAACAAATGAGCCTCGGGGTCCCGCTACGAAAATATCTCGAGGAACGGGATGGAATGGAGCAAATTGATTTTCAATCAGAAATCAGTTCCCATCGATCGATCTTGAGATTACGTAGAAAAGAATTTTGAGCGATTTCGATTATTCGTAAAATAATAATAATCATTTTTTATAAGAGTGACACAACACTGGTTAGCATGTCTGTGTATACGTATATGTATATGTAGGATAGTATGTAATTGATACTCCTCCCATAACAAATTAATGAAGTGATAATCATTTGTGCTCTAAGATAACCTGCTATCGCCAGATAATTTGTCACAGCGTTTCTGTGTAGCGATGAGAGTGTGTTGCTGGTGTTACGTCACACCACGTACAATATGGTCACGTTAATGAAATAAATATAATAACGATAAGCTACGAAATTTTATAACTAGAAATCGAATAGAATTTCTTGAGATAATTCAATAGCGCATAAGACACCCGATGCCTAGTTGAAGTATAGAATTTTTAACTGCATCGTAAAACTGGTGGATATTGCTTCCCTTATATAGTAAGTATATGAATATACATATCTGGTATATTTGTGCTCGTACAGCCTGTTCATTAATCATACGTTTAATTATGCCATATTGATGGCATATGTATATCCTTAAGCTTTTTTTTTTTTCCCTCCACGTATGACTAATAAGTTATGACGTTGTCGTGAATACACAGGATAGTATTTTCAAAGCAAATAATTTCTTCATTTAACTCGTAAAATCTTAACAGCCATCACCTTTCGAATGCATCTCTTTGAATTTTTCAAACGAATTGCACAATCCGTAGATAAATTATGCATTGGTTATGTTAAGGTAATTTGTAATTCATGAACAAGAATTTTACCATCGAGTAAGGAAAAAGAAGAAGAAAAAAAAAAAGTTGTCATTCCTTCGTCACGCAATATTCTTATAATCATCAGTAAGGTAAATATACCCATTGCAATTTCCTAAGGCAGCCTCCCAGGAAATTTAATTACGATAATCCAAATTTTCCCGCTCGAAATTTTTTCCCCGTGCTCACCGAGTCTAATTGGTCAATTATGCTCATTACCGTCTCCACTGCACGAACCCGAGCCCCGATTGGATCTGGGCTCCTTCCCCATCCTCAGGCCTCTACACCCTAATACGTATTTGCAAGAGAAGCTTATTCCACGTAGTGAAAATATTCTCCCTTCCAGAGCATCGTTCTGTCTCTCTTACTCTAAAGCTATCGGACATCGCTGTGTCTCTCTCGTACTCGTTTCTCCCGTGTACCGAAGTGGAAAGCCGCTTCCAGGGGCGGAGTCGAGAATATACCGTCCCATGGACTGGGGGGCCCGCCCTATTTTCGACCTCCTTTCAAGTTATCCCCACTAGGGGGCCCCTTGGTAGCAAAACGAAAAAGTCAAACCAGCCACCAGGATGGTCAGTCAGTCCACTGGGAGAGCTCGACTTGCGAAGAGGTTCGTCAGCTGACACGAAGCTCACTGTACCACTACCATTACGGCTGCATAAATATATCGTTGCTGCTCTTAACGCTACCATTACTTCCACGCTGCCCAGTACCAGCTGCTACGAGTATCGCTGCCGTTGCTGCTGGTTGGTACTCCGCTGCTGTCAGTCGAGCAAGGCGAATTGTGAATTGACTATCGCACGCGACTTATAACGCGAGACTTATCGCGCTGGAGAAAGTACAGGAATCGCTGGTGCCAGTCAGGTAGCAGGGGCTCCAACGCAACGAGAGAAGAGAAATATTTTCTTGAGAATTGCAGGATACGTGCTGTGTTATTTCGTGAGAGAATCGCGTGAGGTGAATTGCGAACTGTGAGCAAGAATTGCGAGAGGCGCAAGATCGTTGTTGCTGATTTGGAAGTCTGGGTCCACGGAAGATACCTTCATTGACAAGTGAAATATGACTAGCCAGAAGTTTTCAATGACGATAATAAATAATTGAAGTTTCTAGAAGATCATTAAAAGAGGGTGTTAACCGAGAGTCGTTGGAGGAAGACGGAATAGCCAGTAGGCGAAGAGTGATCTAGAAGCTGTACGAGAATGACAGTACTAAGGATGACCTCACCGGTGACACCTCCGTCGACAAGTCCAGGTTCACCAAATCAAGCTCAGGCACCCCAAGCTTCATCCAGACCCACGCACCAGTTGAGTTTCTCGGTCGCGGCTCTTCTGGCCGATACGAAAAAACCTTCGGACGCGTCGTCAAGGCACAGTGCATCCTCGACGTCACCCAGATCATCCCCAGTGACTTCGTACTCTCCTCTGCATCAGCAACCAATACTAAGAACGCCACCACTGCCAACTAACTTATCGAAGTACCCCAGTGATCTTAGAACGACCAGGTACAACCTGACGGAATCGCCAAGATCGTCCTACGTGCCATCGGAGTCATCCAGGAGTCTTGCCGAGCAGAGGACACCGTTGAAGTTCTCCGAGACCAGCGACTTCAGCAACTCGCTCCTGCACAATGGCGCGTCCGAGATGAGAAATTCACTGTCGCCAAAGCATCCGGCTGATCTTCGTATCCAGGACTTCGGTTCACAGTCGCCGAGAAGCTCCCACGAGGAAGCCAGGTCCAGGTGCTCCGAAGGCGAAGCTGAGCTCGACATGGAGGACGAGGACGATAGTCTGGTCGACGTGGAAGATCTTCAGCATGGTACCAGTCCCACACCAGTCAGACCAACCCCCGCCTACATCTCTGGATTTCCGAACTTGGGCACGCTTTCGGGAATTCCACCCAGTCTTCATCCGGCTGTTTGGGGAGGTCATCAATCTGCAGCTGCTGCAGTTGGCTTCTTCCCATCACATTTCACTCACCATGCGCCTTTGAATGGTAAGACCTCAACTTATCGCTAGTTAGACATATAAATTTACCACGAGCCCAGGCTACTTAGTTGCGAATCGTGTAAGGTAATACGTGGTTCGTGCTGGTTGTTAGCGTGAGAGTGGAACCGTGGCGCATGGGTGCATACTGTACTTCCAACTTAGCGTTGCATTACTTTGTAAATGCACATTGCAATGTGTATGCACTGTTGAGGAGGCTACTCCCAAGCGATAGAAAGAATAGTTGATGCTTGTAAGTAGGTAGGCCGGTATATAGTTAGACAGCCACTGTATTATACCGTGTTGAAATAATGAGCCGGCATTTCGACCTGTGCACTTGTTCGATTCTTAGCCCTTTTTTTTGTTTCTTTTTCTCTTTACCTGTACCTAGTAAAGCCTTATTGCATGGATCGAGACAAACTAGCCACTTGCACACACAGCACATGAATTATCATCGCCGTGACCGATCGTTATTATTCGAGCAATTATCGTCTCATAATCCGACAATTATCAGCCAATTATCACGCTCAAGTTCGTTACTTCTATATCGTTGCATCCGCGTCACATCCGTTTCGCAGGGAACTACCGTTGCCTACCCGTTAATTCAATTTTCTTTTGTTTATCTTGACATTTCACTCCGAAATAATATACTCGAATTACTTTTCACGCTCGAAATTCAATTACCGCCAATGCATATATGCATGAAGTTATGAAGGCTCGTGTAGGCATTCGTGAAGATTTTTGATCGGCGTCTTAAAGAAAAATTTTTTTTATTCTCGTCTCACGTAAGACAGTAATACTCGTATGCATATAATAAATCATATGATAAATGACCACCGGCTAGAATTGCATCTCGAAATGAATCTTCGCGGGAGTGGGAGAGAGAGAAAAAATGGCTTCGGTGCATCGAATAATAACCAGTCTTGGCGCAACCTAACGATAGCCTACCGTCGGCTCGATGCTTTTACCATCTGCTTCTCGAGCATTTCGCTTCTCAAGCCCGCGGTTGTTATTCATCATCGGCTATCGTTTATTGCCGCGTATGATTTTCATCTTATCATGGATTTCACCGTGGATATTCGTTACCTTGAAATTTCGAGCGCAACGCGATTCTAGCGGTGTTTTATTCGGTTGGCCTCGTAAGAAAAGGAGGCTTTTTCGGGGGCAGCTCGATGGCGTGTATTCTTCACGAGGGTGAGACATCATAATTCTGAAATACAGCCACTCGAAAGGAGCACCCCTAAACGCCCCCCTGGGGCACTTGAAACTTTTACGCCTCCATCTTTTATTCCGTTCATCCTGACACCCGGGGAAAAATTATACCTGAGGCCGAGCCAGTTTCCTACGATTTAAAGTCAAGTGGTTAAAGTTTTCGAAATTTCTAACCCGTCAATTGTCACTTTGAATTATGTGTCTGACAATTTCGGAATGGTTGACATAATTTATTCTTCGAAATAAAATGTCGTAAATCCTATGCAACGTTACTCAGAATGAGCCAGTCGTTGAATAATGGTATTTGACAAATTGGTTCGAAATATCGTCAATAAAAGTAAATCCTTGAATGGGACTGTTATTCATGGCTGACAATAATATTTAACGCGATACTCGTGGTAGTTGAAGATATTTTTTTAATTTTGGTCCAGAATTTTTTTTTTCATATTTTTTTTCCCCACCGATTACTTACGGATCCTGGAAGATCGTTGCGCAACGTCGAAAACAAAGAACCTAGAAACGCGATCGGATCATCTTTTCTTTCGCGCAGTCTCTATATCTCCGCGAAATCAGCTAATTATTTTCGAATGCATTCCCGATCGGTGCAGGATTAAAGTCCCGTCCGGGACGTTTTTGGCCGGTGCTCTGTAGAGATTCCGAATGCCGAGACTAATTGGACCCTTAGCGAGCCGGTTACGAGGTACGATACAAAGGACACGAGGCAAGAGGCTGCAACCAGGCTCAACGAACCAAGTCGGCACTCCTGCCTAGCGGGGTAGCCGTAACTGGAAGCCGAATTTGAAATTCAGAAAGGCCGATAGGCCTTTTGTCTCCGCGAGATCTCTACTCGATCCCATCTCCACTTTCGCTGCCTACAAATCTGTCAATTGTTTCGGGGACAAATCTTGTGACTATGGACCTATAGGTACCGAAGCCAAATGGATTTTCAATACAAGATCCCACTTCGCCTTGTATATCCACTCGACGATTCTTATGATTTTCATCATAAATCTTGTCCATGAAAAAAGTTAAAGAATTTCAATACACGATCGATTCCCAGCATCTCGGGTCTGATGGACCACAAGTTTTTTTTTTTTTTTTTTTTTTTTCTTTCTTATATGAGATAAAAACTAAGATCGATTTCGGTGATTATGAATTTTATTGGAATTTACTTTTTTTCTTGCTACCATTGTTACTTGTCTCTCGTAACGAAACGGTTATTGCTCCTCTCTATGGTCAGAGTCCAGGATGCTGTCCTATTAGGTTTACCTAGGTAAAGAAATAAAAGAAGCTCCCTTCTGTATAGTTATAAAGTCCAAGGTGAATCGATGCTGGCGAAGCAAGGAATTTTGTTGGGGAATGATCCGCGACCGGAATTTGCGGTCGAGGTAGAAAAAAGGTAATGAGGCCGCAGTGCGGTGCGGTACGGATGGTAAAATTATGAATTACCTTATAAAAAGGTTGCGCGATCCTTTCTTGTTTATCTGAGACGGGAAAGAAAAGCAGAAGGGAGCGTGTGGTCGCCCGTTACCGACGATCAGCAACAAGGCCCTTGTAAGAGATGCGTTACAGTCTTACAGCGTACAGCGTGCGTTCCCTTACTCTTTTCTCCACACGGACAATCACGATTTATTTGTATGTCGCAGAAAACGGCGAACCCGCCAAGATCAAGTGTAACCTGCGGAAGCACAAGCCAAATCGGAAGCCAAGGACTCCCTTTACGACCCAGCAATTGCTGTCGCTGGAGAAGAAATTCCGAGAGCGACAATATCTCAGTGTAGCCGAGAGAGCGGAATTCTCGTCATCTCTTCATCTCACGGAAACTCAGGTACGAGGAGTTGCTATAACGAATTTGAAGAAAGTGAAGAAAAAAAAAAAAAATATTTTCACATCAAAATATACGTTTACTTCGAATTTCATAAATTATGGTTAAAATAATGATCTATTTTTTTTTTTTTCAAAATTTTTTCAGGTCAAAATTTGGTTTCAAAATAGGCGCGCAAAGGCGAAGCGTCTTCAGGAAGCGGAAATCGAGAAGCTACGAATGTCTGCGGTCAGACAGCATCACACTGCTCTGTATGGATCACATCATGCATTGTTGACTCCAGCAGGACTCTATCCGGTTGGAATGCTACCTCATCCTGGATTATCACCACATCATTCCATTCCTCAGCATCCTTCCAGGGAATGAATCGACATTCGTGATGGGAATGATGATCCCAAGGAACGATAGAACCAAGTGGCTCTGGTATCCAGACCGGAGCTCATTTTTCTTGCGGAAGTGAAAAAATCGAAGAGAAGAAACAAGGAGCTTCTCCGGCTGCCAATTAATTAAGGAGCACAATACGGAAAATTGTGCCGCATGATTTTTAAGGATAAAAATCCATTGTCCCAAACGGGAGCAGGATCCTAATACGTAATCGAAGGACAGATCGGCAAAAACAGAATCAGTGTAAATAATGTGTAAATAATTGATCTCTCGTTTACGAGACCGTGTAAATACGCGATTTACTGTGTAATGTGTACAGTACATACATATATATACATACATACGTGTATCTATATACGTGCATATAAACAGGTGCCAATGCTCTCGGGTTTCGTAATACGCGAAACCAGCAACGATTTCTTTTGATTTTTGTATAAATGTAAAACAGTCACTAGGAGATTATCAGAGTCTATTTAATAAATCTTAAGGTAACCGAAGACAAGCATGAATCACGTTATTTATCCCTGACAAACGAAGTCGCTTTAACGGTTGGTCGAACCGATCAAAACGTCCAATAGGAAAACCCTTCCAATTATTTCAGAACAATTTATTACACGTATCGACGATAACTTTAGCAGCAAGATGGTCTAGCGCGTCGCTCCAAGAATTCTAATGTCGTCCGGTATAATATTGCGAGTGATTAAAGAAATACATATATACGTATATATAAATTTATCCGAATAGAACGATTAAAACTTTAACGTTATCCGACCTACTTTTTTACACTTTTTTTTTTATTACGCATAAAACAGCAACAACAACAAGAAAAATCATCGACTCCACTTCGCTGCAATTCACTTAGCTGTCCATTAAAGTTTCCTGTCCTCAAAAAGATTTTGTGACCGGATTACCCGGTACAGTGAGAATGAGGTCTCTGTGCGTATGTCGCAGGATAAATTAGCCAAGGCAATTAGTTTCGGAATCGACCGCCCCGGGCGGTTGGCGCCACCATCTTGATTAAGGGAACTTAAGACAGTAGCCAGCACTGTTTGCCGAAAGGCCGCGGCCGCGGACTAATTAGCGATGCCCACCGAGATATCAGAACGTATACTAATAATACCAAACATAAATAATACCAATTTTTCCGTCTCGTCCACTGGTCCCCATCATCCCATACACATATGTAATTACTTCTTGCGTCAAAGACTCCCTACAGCAGATAATCAAACGCTTCAAATACACGCATAACTTTAGCTAATCGCGAGGCAATGATATCATATCGATGGAAAGAAAAAAATCTTTCCAAAAATACTTTGCTTGATCATCCTTATCCAACCGTACGTCGGATTTCTTAATCACGCTCAATGCAAATCGATTAATTATTCTCGTAATAATTATTAGATAATTTTTTAACCCAATTGAAAAATTACACATGTATACATATACATATATTTAATATGTAGTATTTATCTTACATCTCTCGTATCAGACCTCTCCTTGTTCCCAAGAAACTGTGTGTTTTACGCAATCAAATAAATTCTCCACACAGCTTGATACGTACTTCAACGATATCCGAGAGACGGTTTTTCGCCTACGTAAGGACATACGACCTTTCACCTGGGTCTCTCCTAACCGCATACTGGGCTCGCGTTAAAATCAACCAGCCTGTTAATTAATCTTATCGGTTCGTTCGCCACTATCGAAAATTCGGTGGTTGCCGTTAGGCATCGTTGCCCTCGCCTGTATTCCCCGACGCTCGGCGCCCGTCCCCACGCAGGCCCCCCGACGCCACTCGAAGGTTAAATTAAACGCGACATTAAAGCGTTCGCACGGAAACCGGGGCTTCGTTGGTACGAAGTCAACAGTAGGAGCTAATTATACGTAGATTATCATCTTGTCTTTCTACACGTTCTGACCCTGCTGAGCACCACTACACATACGCTCTGGATATACGTTTTACACTCATAAGGAATATACTATATGTATTTTCAATGTATAAGAGAGACCCTCGTTCACGAACACTTTCGAATCGTTTTATACAATCGCTCCCATATATATATGTATATACTCTTACCATCGCCATCGTCACCTACTCTTACCTTCTCTTCTTCTACCACCTCTCTATCTTTATATTCCCTAATTTTTTTTTTCTTTTAGTGTTTTGCAAATCTCCGGGCAAACAACTTTCGTATTTTGGCGGCAGCTTTGATTAAAACGCTCGGATAGACTCGATCGACGGTGATCATGAAATTCGAATTTTCTTTTGTTATTTCAATTATTTGTATGTTAATTAACATAATGTAGAACGGTAGTGTAGGTAATGTTCTGGGAGAGGTACAGTCTGAAGAATATTTTATTTTTAGCAGCAACCGTGATTATTGTCATTCAGCGTAGCGTGGAACATACATACAGTGCATAGTATGTGTAATGCGAAAAACCGCGTGGAGGTAAAATAAAAGGAGACGGCAGTTTTCGCAGTCTTTAACGAGCCATGAACTCCGGGGTTATGCAACGAAATTAATTATCGGCCGATAAATTCCGCGACAGTGTGTATTAATGGGGGCGATAAAACGCGTGGCAGAAAACACGCGAGGATACAGATTGAAGATTATTTCGACGCGAGTGTACCGAGAGGCTGCGAAAATACCTTCCCTACGTACTATGCCACGCACTGTAGATACTTATTTTCTACTATACTATAGTCGCTTGTATCTATTACTATTATGTTACCGTTTCACGAGGCCGCAACTACGTTCACGTGTGCGAATCCATTTAAGTTCAATTACCACGTGTACGTACTCGTTTAATGTCACTCGCGCTCTTTTTCACATACATATACGTATATGTACAGGGCCTTTATTTACCTTTATATATCCTTATAATTTTCCATTCATAACCAAACGATTTCTCGCACGTCAATTTTCGCCACGTGTCACGCAACTTTTCTTTCAGTCTTACACCGAGACCACAGGACTAAGGTAACAATCAATGAACCCTAATTACAGCAGCGTACACTGGCGATCGTAGGAATGTCAGTCGTTAACAACGGCGGCGTTTCACGACACAAATCACGCTTAATTTTTTGGGCGCTATCACGGGGGTAGATCTTGGAAGATAATCGAATAAAAATTCCAGCGAGGCCAACCGCGGCGGCAGTAAATTCCGAGCGGCCCTGTCGTAACTCAAAGTTTGAATAAAAATAACGAAATTAATAAAAGCCCTGAAATATTTTTACCACCCCTGAATTTTGACGTGAGCTCGAATTACTATTGCGAATTATGATTATTGTACGATTGACGGGTATCGTGCGTTAAAATTTCATGGAAATTACATTACATATGATATTTAGTACTTGTACAACGTATACTGGAAAATACATTGAAATTTCAGTCACGTCCGTTCGATTAACGCTGATCGATGACGTTACGTCAGTTTTGGTAACGTCTGAGAAAATCGTGAGCTATCGTGCCGCTTGCTTCGTCATAATTAATTTCAATTACGTTGGTTCACATGGAAACGAAGTAATTTCTGTTGGAATTGCACGATGGGGATTTTTTTGGGTGAAGTTAGTGTTTAAAAAAATTTTTTTTATCGTACCGTAAACTTTTTTTTATATTTTTTGGTAACTTTCAATGCATTTTTTTCAGAGTTCGATCTATAGCATAGAGAAACGCACTATTGGAGTCCCGCAACGTGGTCCGGTGATTTCGCACAATTTATACGGTGATAAACACATTTGCTGAATTGTTGTTTGTGTAGTGCTAAGTGAGCGCAAAGTAGTAGCCCGTGTAGCTTGCCGTAGGTGGTCCATAATACGAAAGCCGGGCTGTATCGTAAATTTATTATTATTATTCCCATGCGATAGCCGGGGAGCGCTAATATACCAGAAGCGAGGCATAAACAATCAATAAGTATCGAATTATTGAACCGCGTGAAAGGAAGAATCTTGGATTTTCTCGAGTGAAAATAAATTTGGGAAAAAAAATTTTCAAAACAAAAATTTACCTACCCCCATCGAGATCTGGCATGGTGCGAGAACAAGAGAAAGATGGACTGAAAAAGTCGAGTAGGTTTTGTGATTTTGAGAAACCAGAAAATGCATATAAACGGTACCCATGGTACAGAGACTTTCAAAATCTTAACAGAAATCAATGAATGGCCATAATAAAGCAATTCCTTTCAGAATGGGGGAGTCTATCGGCTTTGTCGTGGGTCCTATTCAACAATTTTCGCTCCAGACCCAAAAACGGCACACGTGGTTCTGCCAGGGTTGGGCTGTGCTCGTGAATGCTGGATTTTTACGTCAAGATCTTCCTACGTGGCCTGTATGACATTTTTATTTCGTGGAACCGTCGCACGAGTGTAAATCTTTTCTATGAAGATATTAACTCTGTCATTTTTTTTCTACTCCACCTTCACTTTTCCCAGCCCATTTCTACTTTTTTTTTTTCATTCTCGCGATTGTCACGCTCAAGAGGAGCGTTCACACTGTGCGCTCACTCACAATGACGATCGCACAATGGTTGTTCGCTCATCCGAAATTCGTATCTTTATACTTCATCTGAATTCCTACGTCAATTGTAGAAAAGTGACTCGTCCTCTTTCGTAGGTGGGGAAAAAAAAATCATTTTCACAAAAAATATTGAATTCCGGCCGATTAACCCGTTTCTTTATTTAGAGCACCACTATGTCATATGTGAATCAGTATGTGCATATATATATATATATGTATATATATATATAATATATAGGAAGATGATGCTCTCATTGACAGGATGATCAATGATAATGACTTTATTATCGTTATTGAGCAGTTTGGTGTAAAAATGTTTTCTTAGAGGAAAAAGAAAACTGAAACGTTTATCACTGAATCACTGTCGTTATTAATACACGATTTAATAAAGCGAGAGATAAAATTTGTAAAAATAAAAAATACAATGTTTCTATCAATTATTCGTTGAATATTTTTCAAATTACAAAAATTTACTTCTCTCGGAATCGATCTCGTATCGATCGTTAGCAATGTTAAATGATACGGAGCGACTGTATTTTTGAAACGAATACAGAAAAAAGATTTTTCAATGGGGACAATACATAGTCTGTGTGGGTTTTAAGTTTTAATGGGTCGTAAAGCGGCACTCGCCCGGCGTCAATTAACTTGCCAACGAGAGAATGGGGATGCTGGGTGGAAATTAAATTAAAAATTTGTTGAAAAAAATTCCTAATTACCGCTCTCGCCTACACATTTTCTCCGGCAGGCTTCACCCTCGTTATGAACCGGTAGTCGGTGCGATTCCTTTTTCCCGATAATTTTCGTCGACGTTTCCCGTGCCATTTTCTCCTCGCACACTTCTGGCCAGCAGGTTCAAAGTACCCGTCCGTGTAGGATGCCTATATATCTGATTGTCCCCCGGGGGGCTACTGTAATTAAACTCAAACCAAAATTGCTCTTGGCGGCAGCCAAAGTTCTGTCCATTTTCAACAGAAGTTACAGCCGGCTTCCGGTCCTACCGCATGGTTGACATACAATTTTTAAATCATCGTCAAACCTTCAGGTCACAAAAATGAAAGGTTAAAAGAGCCGAATCTTTCATTGAAAAACTGTTCAAAGTATTAATTGAGTCATTAAATTTGTCTTACACAGTAAAAATCTTCTTTTTAAAGTTCGATGATAAATGTGAAATAAATAATTTTTGAATTAAATTTTTTGCTCGTAAAATTATTTCACCCTCTATATAATATTATACGTGTAGGACCAAAGGGCTTCTGCCACGAAAGGGAAGCTAGGGACAAAATATTCTCCCTACGTACCGTTCTATAATAATTAACGCTATTATAGCATTTAATTGCCCCGAGATCCTCTTACCCCCATAGTACCGCCATCTTGTTTTTATCCCCATAGGGACACAAAATGGCGGCTAATCTCCCGTAGCTAAATTCCGATCCGCCAAAGTTACCCCCCTCGACTAACAAGAAGACAGAGGGATGAAATAAACGTAGGTTCTCGGCAGTGCGCAGGGCCGAAGGGTGTCAGCCTGCAAGGGCGGAGTTAAGGGAACATCTCGTAAACGCACAATGAGAATCCAGCATAAGCACATTAGAGAATCCACAAGTGACAACAATGAGTCTGATAAGTCCCCAAACGTTGTTCAGCAATGTAGAAGGAATTGGTTATTGTCCCTAAATTTCATCATCGTAACCCAAACGGCCCAGACCATCCCTAATCCAGACACAGAACCAGACTTAACTCAGCTCAGATCGTCATTTGTCTGTTCGCCATACTAACCAACGTTGACGCACTATACGCAAGTTCCAAAGACAAGAATTTCGCCAGACCTGTACCAGATATCCGAATGACATCCGCCAAAAGGACCAACACCTAAAAGCTACGCGGTTCAAAGATGCTGAACTCCATAGTCTAAGAGCCTCCCTCAATAGGTAGATGGTCATAGATTCAAATGGCATTTAAAAGCGTCAAAAGTCCAAGTAGACCTCTAGTAGTGCACGAGGTCAGCATCGGACGCTGAACGTTTCTCGCTGGTAACGAGACGGCCGTGGAGAAGAGATCTGACTGTAGGACTCGGATGAGATGAAAGAGGAGCACGAGGACGAGGTAGGCCTCTTCCTCTCTCGTAGCCGTGGGGCGCGTGCGTGTGCGCTCGTGTTGCTGCTGTAGCTGCCGCAACGTACCACTTCGGCGTACACGTAGTTACGGACGTGTAGGCATGTACGTAATAGGCAGTGGTATCATAACTCGGGCTGGTCCCGCTCGGATGAAGTTGTCGTTGTCTCGCGGAGAACGCGCTGAGACAATGCAACGCATAAATATCTTACAACCTCTCATATTATACTTGGACCCGTGCTCGCCGCCGCTCGCCATACTTTGTCTCTGTGTGGCCCACGGACGAAGAGCGAGAGACGTTGGAGCTTGACTTGTGCAGCTCTCACGTGGATCGCTACATACGAGAGACCTCGAGGATATGGTGGTTATGTTGGGTTGCTGCGGAACGATGTTAGGTTGGGATGCTGGGATGGATGTGACGGATTGTAGATATAGAGGGAGGAAGGTACATCTGGATTAGGAGAGCGTAGGATAGATAATAAGGCAAATAGGAAATTGTGAAATAAATCGGATATGGGTATAGCAAGGGATGCTGGACGCCCCGAAGAAGGTCCAGTGAGACGGAAACGCTTTTTGATCGGTATGGCACCGAAGTCATTTGTCATCGGGTTATACGGAGGAAAGTCGGCGAAAACGATCCGGTCTGGTATATCCTATGGCCGATCTCGAATCGTTGGACAATGAGCGCTAACTGGATAACTGGCGGGGTCCTTATCGCCGAGAGAGATAAGGACCCCCATATTACATTAGCCCCCATAGAATAATGTATCTGCTTACAACACACCCCAACGCCGGTTGAACCCCTCTGAAATAACTATATTCACATGGTAATGCATGTAGCGATATCTTTCATGATGGGGGTGAAGTGTTATTAACAATTTTGGGGTGACTGGGATTGGGGTTAGGGTTTTCTATCAGGCACTTCTGTCCCTCAATTTTTGGGGCCCTATGACTCTGAATTATTTTCTCGCGAAGATAATCGAGATTGAGACTTTGCACGGGGACTGGGTCGTCTGCTAGGGAGCAATGAATTTGAGAGTCTAGGTGGGGGAGGGTATGTGTGGTTTATGTGAGAAGCAATGTGCTAGGGGTAAGCATACGCGTAGGCACCCAAAGAGCTACCGCTGGTTCAAAGAAGGCGCCGGACTTCGAAAGCACTATTAGTCACAGTCGCGCACTGTGTGATTTGATTATCGACATTCGTCACAGAGCAATAATGTAGACACGGCTGGCCGCGGGACCTGAATGCGCCCATCGGCGACTTCAGTGACTCGTTCCGGGACCCCGAAGTCCCAACAAGTCGTTTCTTTGGGTCCCTCGGACACGGCCCTGTGTCCCTTTATTGACAAATGAAATTAAGCTTTTACGAGTGGCTTTTAGAGCTTAGTGTAAGATTAGCTCTGGGCCGAGCGCGAGGTCGTACCTTGTTAGGTAGCAGGTTTGGGGTAGCTTTTCATTAGAGCCAAATTTCATAATGTACACCCAGGCTGAAGCTCAGCTCCTAACGCCAATGAAATGAGCATCCGAGCGATCAGCCAATCAGGTGCCAGCAACGTGTTTCATAATATGCTAAATACGTTATTACGTGCGATTCGGGCCCAGCACGGAGCGCGCAAACGTGAGACCCGACCAGGTTCTTCTTGGAAAGGATGCTGAGACTGGTCTAGGATACCACAATGGTTATTGTGGCATTGGTGGTGGTTCACGTCGAATATGGCGAAGGCGATGGCTGATGGTATAGAATGTGGCTGGTACGACGGGGGTGGCAATAAGCATCATAATTGCGGCAACCGGGTCTTTAGCGTTTTGTTTCAAGAGGTAGGTTCGAAAAGCGGGTCCTGGAAGGTGTTAAACGGAGGCTGAGAGCTCGTTAGGATTTTTCCGCGGGTGCTAACCGTCGGAGACAATGCTGCCCTCTGTTGGAAGCGCCTCGCTAACGAGACGACTGAACACTGCGGCCCCGTCAATTGTTTCTGCAAACACGAAACAATGGACAGTAGCCGGCCGATACTAATGGCCGGTTTATACGCTCCTTAACTCGTCTTCGCGTCTCTTCGCCGCCTTCCCAGGGAAACGACGCAGAATGAGAGAGAGACAGAGAGAGATTCGGAGTATCAGGAAGGGGAAGAGGAGTGCTGAACCATCCGGGTAGAAGGAGCCATCTTGGGACTTCCTTAGTTTGTCCGCCCTTTGTTTGAGGTTTTGTCTCACCCTGTGGATCGTTAGTTGATTATGGTTTGAAGAATGAATTATGCTTCAGGCACGACTTCTCGTTATGTTACGTCTTCTCTGCTGACACGCTGTGTCTAATGACGTTCAGGTTACGTTGTCCGAGGTCAGTTCTTTTTTTTCTCGAAATTAAAACATCACGAAACGTACTGCAGTAAAACGTTCCCTAAGTGTATGAATACATCGATACAATATTTTTGACTGCTTCATAGTTCTCGTAGGGATGTCGATAAAAGGGGATACTAGGGGATGTAGCGCGAGGGTGAGAAAGGGAGCGCGTGAAGTGAAAGAGAGCGTTTTAGAGAGAGAGAGAGATGGAGAGACTGGGTAAGGGAGAGAGGGAGATAGAGTGAGAGAGAAAGATGGAGGGAGGTTAGGAATAGGAGCTAACCGACCGTGAGAGATTAACCCCTCTAACAGCGGCCGCCCAGTATATCAAGGTCCGTGATAAAACGCCTGCCTCTGGCTCTGTTGCCACCCCTAACTGCCTCTATTGACTACCAGAATCCAATATATTCTACTCTGCCAGCCGAGAAAACCGATTGGGAGGCGCCGGAATTTCATACATCTTCCTCCAGCGATCTACCCTCCCGGACGTCGAACGATAACGCTACGATCGCGAACGCGATTCAAACTTAGTTTGCTTGATCGGCATCTGGCATTGTAATTTCTAGGAATTTCACTGGATTATTGATAAGGGGTGGAAGAATATTGTAATTTTTTTTTAATATGATTAAAATTATCCCTCACTCGGTACAAGGGCGAGCATCGATGAGCTTGTGCATGAATTATGAAATTATCGATAGGACGATACAAAATCATAGGGTTGGGTGCATTAGAAATGGGATGCTGAGGATTTGCAATTTCTAAAACGTGCCAAGAGGCTAATCCGCTCGTTGTTTGAGGTAAACAGTCGAAGCGCCATTGCGCGGTACGCCGAAATCCCAACGCACCCTTAATGCCTAAACACCCCTAATAGCTACGTAAACAATAGCGTTAAAGGGCCTGCGCGCTTTGAAGCCGATGCGATTCCCAGCGCAACTCCCTTCCAAATTCGAAAATCCGACCGGAAACCATTCTCGGGGTGGTTTGCCTTGTAAGCGGATAACCTTGAGTCAACGGCTTATTGTTTCAAGGGGGGGGTAGCCGATCGGAACAGTTTGAGAGTTGCCGATGATGGTCCCTGTTGTTTGGCCAGTTGGTCCAATAGGTTTCCATTCCAAAGGAAAATTGAGAAAAGCCTCCTTCGTCACTTCTATTCTACTTCGTTTCTACTTCCTCGCTTCATTCCACCTATAATACACCTTTACCCATATTTCGGTCAAACACTTATTGAAAATCGCCTATTTTCCTAATTGCATATCGACCATTGCACCTTATCTATATACATGCATACTTTAATGAAAATCGTCATAATCGCCGAGCAACTCTATAAAATATCGTTACTCTTAGCGCCGATTTTATTTCCCTGCTTTCATATATTTTCCATCTCGTGCACCACAGCTACACTGGATTCTGTTACAACATCCGTGGGAAAGTCCTTAAGACGCATCTCCACGTGTGTGATATTTTATTAATTCTTAATATACATATAAAATAAGTGCACGCAGGAACGTCTTACTTTCACGTGCGAGAGCGAGAGAGACAGATGCTACTCGTATCAGGTTATCCGTATCTTGACGTTTGATCGTAACTTTGTTTGAGAAGATGACTTCTCCAATAAATAATTAGTTATTAAGTCGCGTAAGCGAAATAGACCTGGCTGGAGTATGTAATTCCGTAAGGATAAATTCATCGCGTTACCGTTATGTACACCAGCATTACATATATATATAGTGGTAATTGATCCAACTTATTCTTGGTTTAATGTAACACCTGCTACCGGCTAATGTCGACTTTACGACCAAACATATTAATATTTCATTAATCAGCTACGTGACTTTCTCTTTCACGAAGGCAACAACATACGTGCACACGTTCCATTTGGAAATCAGATATAAGTTCGTTTTTCATTGCGAGACGTAATATGTAATTAACCACCGCATTGATGTACGAGGATACATGTCATAAGATCATTAATTCGATCCGCGCTATTAATTGAGATTGAAATATTTTATAAGTCGAACAAATCGTTTCGCTGAGAGACAATATTTCGGCAAGACGTTGAATTCCGACAGGAAATAGATATTTCCGAGGTAGGGAGTATGAAAAAAAAAAATTTCACACGTAATTCTCTGCCATTAGCCACGAGAATGGTGAATCGTGATTGTTAAAAAAAAAAAAAGATCTTAGGCACAGCCATACAATTTTTTTTGTTTTCTTCACCGACGATGGAATCTATCGGTAAACTCGAGCGATCGGCCGGTAGTAATGACGTAATCAAATAACAATCGGGAGTCAATTTAAGAGAAGTGGGCTGAGGTCGATTAGGTCGGAGGTTCCGGAGCTGAAAAGGGGACCGGCAGAAACAAAAGATCGACTTCTCCATAGAACGAACGAGTCTCGGAAGCCACTTGGTTCGATTTGAGGGGCGCCAAATTCGTTTTTCCCGCCCTTCTCTCCCGGCTCCTTTATCTGCCCATGGCGAAGGATCGAAGTCGTCTTCGCACGGTCCAGTTCGTAGCCAAGGGCTACCATTAGCAGCATCCGTCACTGCGTACATACATACTCTACGGACGGTTAAGAATAAAGAAAAAAGTAGCGCAAGACGTTATACCTGTAAGACAGAGGAGTCTCACAGTACACGTATTACGGATTCTAATCTATTCTCATCTAAATGTAAAATTTCACGTCGAGTATTCGAATTTCCAAATGAAAGGTTAGCGGGTGGGTACTTAAAGGACGGTACTTCGCAGCCCACCCCGTAGAAGCGGACGGGAATCGAATGATGGGAGAATTAAGAGTTTTACATTGACGAGTGAGGAAAGCGCGAAGATTGTCGAACGACTGGAAAGTAAGGGCTGTTAAAGTCAGTCCGCGCAGAAGGGGATGAATAAAAAAAAAAAAGAGAGAATAGCTAAGAGATTAAAGGAGGTCGAACAAAGGTGAAAGATCGAATTAGTCGAAAGTTTCTATCGGCCGCTGGAAAGGGAAACGAAGTCGCGAGTGGGAAAAGGAGAGTGATCGGGGATGAAATAAGGACGTGCGCCTCGCGATAGGAGAGGAGAGGTGGTACAAAGTTTTCAGGGATAAAGGGCAGTTTATCTCGTGGAATAACAGCTCTTCGAAGCGAAGGAGGAAGAGGACCGCCTTTTTTTCTCAGCGCAGGGGAGAGGGTGTCGCGGGGTGGGGGGGATGCTATCCACGTCGAATCTTTCAATAAAAAATGTTGTAGCCCCGCGTAGTCAGCGCCATTTTGTGAGTTTAAATGGAAATCCGTCGGTAGAGTGGCAGGGGGCGGTACTCTGGTGGGTCAGGGGTAAAAGGAGGTCCGGGGGGGTAGGTCGAGCACTCTTAGCATGCAAATTAAAGTGCTGCCATTTGAATGCGAATAAAACGCCCGAGTCAAGCGGCGAGGGTGCAGAAGCGGACCTGACAGATCGCAGCCCCAGAGGTGCTTACGTGGTCCCGAAGACTTTCGGAAAATACACCCCGTGATTTACAAATAAATTCACCAAAGCCGGAAATGGGCACGCGCTCCTACCGCCGGAAGTTCCTATATCGTCCTTCCTACTTTTCTTCGCTTCTATCTCTCTCTCGCTCGCTCTCCTACCTCATTCCCTCGTTCAGTTTTCATGCTGCGCGCAGGCACGCAACGGTACTTTATAATGGAGCGTTTAACGTGGGTAGGTTGGGTTATAGCCACTCAACTCATTCCGGGAATGTATATTGAAAATGATATCGATAACGCTTGTACGTATAATATAAGTAATTAATGTATATTACGGAATATTATGTCATTCCTAAAAATAACTGTAATCCAAACCACTATAAAATTACGATCCGATCGATTAACCTGAACGCTCTGGTGACGCGAATTAAGTGACACGTTAACGTAACTGAAATTCATATTACACAGGCTATTCAGATATGCAAAATCAGTATCCGTGACTGATCCGTATACCGTATTTATGTGCATCGCGATATACCTATATACGTACTGCATTTTATTTAAAACGAAAAGGCGAAAGTTTTTCTCACATCTTGATGGAAAGTCTCTGGTCGATGATTCCTTCCGTCTTTGTAGATTTACAGTTTTTTTTTCTTTCTTTTTACGCCTTCGTAAACCCGACAAACGGTATCAGCGGCCCGTAGTACATTTTAATGCTCAGGTAAGCGCACCGCTTATTATTCAACTGCATTAACCAGATGATGTTTTCATCGCATTTGCCGGCAGGCAGGACGAATAAATATTTCTCCTGCCTATCGCAACCAGCAGGATGCATACTGCATGCGAGGAATATATCGCGCTAATCGCACGCTAACGACCTCTCGCGATTTTACATACAACAAACTTCAGCACTCGGTACCATGGAATTTCTTAACTCCAACGCGTGTCCCTACGTAATTCTTATCGCAAATTGAGAACCGCTTTTTTTTTTACGTTTTCACTGTAACAACCATCCCTTATACCTTGGCATGTATATATGTATATATCCCTTATATAAGAGTCGGTGAGTTCTCGCGGACAGTTATGAAATTTCTTTAGAATTATTTCACTCGTCCCGGAATGTCCCACCCCCCACCCCCCTCTCCCCCTCACGAACCCACACCGTCCACGGAATAAGAATATTATTCTCCCACCCGTAGCGTTGAGAGAAATAAAATGAAAAGGAGCACAAGTATCAGGAGTGTCAGGACCATTCTCAGCATCCCGTAGGATTTAACGTAGCTTTATGAAAACCGTCCTGAAAACTCTTAATTGCCAACGGCACGGAGAAATTATGCGTCTTATAAAAACTCCCCGCGAATCTCATACCAGTGGTAGCTACCCCACTTATAAGGGGTATGTCCTATGGCTATAGAGATACAGGGACGGGGTTTCAATATATGTATATACCGTGAATATATATATATATATATATGACTAGTAGTCTCAGACATATACACACTTAAAGCAACCACCCACAGTCGACTTTTAACAGTGAAGAAAGGGGATGCGCCGAGAACGCTAAATCTTGACGATTGCCTCCTGAGATTTGCCGGATTTACTTTCTCGTTCCCGTCGTTCCTTGCGCGGCGCGCGACCCCGTTGTCGTGCAATTCTCATGGCTATCTTTCACGCATACTTACCAACCCCTCTTAGGTAAATGAAAGTCTTTCAGGTCGCATGACCCATATATATATATACATATATATAAGTATCTGCCTACGTACATAGGTACTCATACCGCCTTCATTTGTATTATTGGACTGTGAAATTTTCCTTGCGAATATTTCAAGTTACCGAAATTCCTTTTTTTTTTTAATACTTTCGCCTGATAAAAATTGACTTTGTTGATTAAATTATTTTCGATTCATCTTTTTTTTTGTATAGTTTGTTACAGATAATTTGAATAATTTTAGGTTATTTAGTTATTTCACTATGTCTTTACGTGACTTATCCATTTATGTATATTATTATAGGGAAGGTATACACTATATCAGGCTCCTACGGAGATGTTCTTGATGTCACTTGAGAAAAATCGTTCTCTAAATTCTATTCGATTTCTTTTCGCATTTTCCTTTTGTCCCGCGTCTGCCATTCTCTTTCAGGTTTTGCCAAGAGAAGTCTCTCTCCCGGAGCCGGCGCCCACTAGCGTTTCTCCCGCGCGCCATTTCGTTTCGTTATCGCGTCCAATTCCGCGTCGAAGATATCCGCTGTACGATAAGGTAGAATTTAAATAAGGCGAATCAATATTTAAATCTGATTCCAGCGTTCCTTCTGCCGAGAGGGTTTTTCGCTTTACGGTTTCATTTATTCAAGTCGCTTTGTCGAACGATTCGATCTCTCAAGGATCTCTCTCTCTCTCTCTCTCTCTTACGTTTCCCGATTTCTTTTCCATGCTAGTATGTATATGTGTATATATATATATTGATGTAGGAAAAATCACTCGGGACTGAAACGCAATTCTATTGCCGATTTATAGGAAACCGATTTTTAGTTTCTATACATTCGCCTATTTATTATATAGATAGGAAGATTCGCAGGAAGCAGGCAAATTTATTTTATCTCGCTTATATATATATATATATACATTTTCCAAATTATCTGATTAGCGATCCATGCGAATTTCATTTTCGCACAATAAATATCCCGATGAGATTATTCGATAAGTTGATAAAGTGCTGATGATTATTGAATTTTGGGAAATAATTTTCCCAGAATACATGTAAACCGGTTCCCATCGAATTCTCGAAAAGGCCCAAATGGCGGCTCGTCCATCACAAGATAATCGGCAGTGCCAATATTTTGCCCACAAAACGGCAACACGAGTCAAGCCCACCCGAAAAAGGAGACGAGACGATCGATCGATCTTATACAAAGGAAAATATGCGCCAGTCAAACGACAGGAATTTGACAGTATCTCACAGCCGCAGAATGGACCAGATCTTTTATCTCACGGCTATCCCTCAAGAAATACACACGTGTACATACATGAGATATACAGAAAGTCCAAAGGACGATCACAAAAATTTTTACCACACTTTAGCGTAATTTTCTCGTTTCTGTGCGCAGAATCTGATATTCCGATGAAAAGGACAAGAGATATAACGGTCCAGACGCTTTACTCGAAAGGGATGCTGCGGACCGATGGTCATCCTGGGATCGAATCCGAATAACTCTGAGACTTATCCAAGGTCCGTCACGCATTCAATTTTATAGTTATATCAGATCTATTTCGGAAAAACTATGTAAATACCCAGATCATCAAGAAATACATTCAACAAAGACAGACCTACCTGTATCTTTATCTTCGAGAAAATATCAGCAACCGTGAGATCGATTTTCTCTTTTACATACGTACACGGCATAATATGTTATGAGCCAGCTATATTCAAGCACAGTAAAAAAAAAAGAAAAAAAATTACGTAAAATATTTCCCTATACTTCTTCATATCTGAGAAACCTGACGTTTTCGCGCGGTCGATTCGAAATTTTTGGTAATTTAACCTGTCCCTACAGCCTCAAGGGCCCGTGTACATTGGAGTATGAATAAAAGATGACGAAAGACAGGAGAGGAGTTCGCACGCTCCTGGTGTGCAATGGTTGTAGGTTAGGGCGGGTGCTAAGCCGGCGTTCCTAGTCTGCACTGAAAGGGAGTCGGTTCGATGATTGATAGGCCTAATATTACTCTGGCATCATAGTCGGACCTCCAGGACCCACCACTACCTCGATATAAAACGGCGTTAAAGATGGAATATTTTAACTCCGAATTAATAGGCCTGTAAACGGCGCAATGATTTCATTAATATTCATGGACCGACGATGCAGAACACGATGTGATTTATGGCCTTTAATAAAACACACTGACTATCGCACAAATTCGTATATCAGACGGGTGCTACCATCTGATAAAGATTTTTGAAAATCATTAAAAAAAATTTACAGCCATCCGTTCCTTGCTGTCATTATTATATCTTAAAAAACTACGAAATATATATATATATATATAAAACTGCAGCGATAAAGTGCGTCTATAAAAATAAATTACATGATAACTATACACCAATGTGTAATTGCAACGACGATATTCCGTTTCTGTAACGGCACTCGCGTTTAATCGAAATCTAACGAGTTATCGAGTACAGTCGACACGTCGGCTCTAATAACGCGAATCAACAATTAGAATCGTAATATGGAAACGCATGATAGATTGCCGGCTGGTAACGGTATTGTCGTAATTTAATGGCGCATGGAGCTCGGTATAGTAAAGTGGAGTTTCTCAATCAAACAGGTTTGCAACTGATGAATGAAGAAGGCGAATGGCTCCGAAGAGAACTAGCTTGACATAATGAATTAACCTGGGCTTTAATTAACCCGCAATTTACGTCAGCACACAAGACACGATACGAAGGAGACGCTGATGAGTCTCGGGATGGAGCAAACAATTAGGATGATCCCGATGACTTCAGGATACCCTAGAATAGAGTCGGGTAATGGTAATACGTACTCCTTCGCAACCCTTTGACCTAAGCCAGGTGCAAGGATTCTTGTCCTTTGACACTCGACAAACAGTTTGAAAGCTGCGAAAAGGTCCCGAGCAGCTACTCGAAAAGTTCCTGTCGGCGGCTTTATTCTGTAGTGAAGAGACACTGTGGCTTCTGTATAGCTTCACTGACAGAACAAGAAGACCCCGGCGGCTCTGTCTTTCGACAGAAACCGCCTGTAACTCGATTCCACCTTTTTTTTTTTTTTCTTTTGAAATACCATAGACTCTACTACTTCAGACGACTGTTTAGGTTTGGTTAATAGGAATTACAAATTTTTTTTTTTTCTTTTCGATTCGTTTCGACGCAAACAAATATTTTTATCTTGCAAATGAAAGTGACAAGAGCCTGGAAATTTTACAAGAAGGTGCTACCAAAAGTCGTATCGACGGCCCGGTGCGACATTGTTGCGTAATGGCTGGGATTGAAAATTCAAATATCACCGCCATTAAACTGAATAACGAGGAGCGGCCGTTCGAAATATGAAAACGGGCATGATTTGCGGCCTCGTAAACGCGTTCATAACGAATAATAATGTCACCACGGTGGAAAGAGGAAAAGCATAGTAGGAACAGAGAGAGGGAGAGAGAGAGAGAGAGAGATAGAGAAAGAGAAAGAGCGTGGAGCAACAGAAGCCCCCTGGCAGGCGTTCACAGTGAAAACTCAGCCGGCAACAGCTACAATATCGCCGAGACTTTTTTTTCATGTCTCATAACGCCTGCCCGGCTGAAATTAAATAATAAAATATACGCCGCCTCCGAGAGCCGTTACCGTGCTTAAGGTTTCGCGCGGCATCGCGGCCCTCGCGCAACCCGCCGACCGTCATTGCCCCACAGGTACCATCTTGGATTCTTAAAAGCGACTTGACGTTTACTCTCACTGTAGGATTTTCGGCAGGAGAACGCGATAACGGGACGCCCCTTTAGACGTCCCGTACATTTTCGGTATACTTTAATTTCATTGGGGCAACATAATATCTACCAGCCTAGCAGGGACGGAATGTAATATGACGTCATAATGAAGCGATACCGCGTATCTTGACAATGTACCAAATCGAATTTTATAATATTCATCGACCTGAATATGTATCTACCGGATCACGCGATAACCAATTAAAATTCTTTTAATTTCAATTAAAAAAAAAGTGTACGAGAAATTTCAAACTGAGTGGACTCTAGTCCCATGATGCATTGTTCAGAGTAAATGCGCCATGCCCATGGATAAGTCCTTAAAGAATTCAGCTGGTATCATTGGAATTCAAGGTAACGGAAGGGGAATGCGCATGCGCAATGCACGGGGTATGCTATACGTAATCTTCCCTTAATTTCCAATCAGTCTCAGTTAACGTGGCCGAATTCTTTACCTTTTTTTTTTTTTTTCTTATCAATTAAACTAGTCACTCCAGTAGCGGCTATTCGATTTGATCGTGTCGTTTGTTCCCCGTGACCTGACGAATCGGAAGAATCGTTACGTGAGGGTCAATGAGAATGGAAAAAAAAAAAAGAAGACAGAAGTAGCATCCCCATTCGACACCATAAAAAAGAGCGGCTCTTCACTGTTTCCGTTTATTAAATGAACGCCCTGCCCGTCCCGCGGCTTCGTCTGTTTTGTTTGACATTCGACACGCGCCGGTTCACTTCAACCTCCTCTTAGTTACCCCTTTAGGCCGACAGAGAGCGGCCTGTCGTTTCACGTGCTTTTTATTTTTCCCGCTGAGTCTCCTTGTTTTTCGTTCCTCACTCTTTTCTACCTTTTTTTTTTTTTATTCGTTCATTTCAACACCGCCAGTGACACCGGACCATATAGGCCCCAAGTGTTCCCCCTTGAAATCGGCCAGATGATCGGCTCGATTCGCTACCGTTTGAATTCATCGAATTACATGAACACGTGGTTCCTCTTTTTGAATTCCTTGAAAATTCAAATTAACCGTCTCACCGGTACTTTATTACAGTCCTTTCCGCCGAGGGGTACTAATTATTTTGTCCGTAGGGTAGTTTAATTTTTTTTTTTTACATTTTATCGAACTTCATACCCCGTGTACGTGATACTATTCGTGAATAATAAAGAAAAATTGTATCAAGGTATTTCATCTTTCCGATCGATTTTAAGGTTTACTCACACGGTATACAAGGTATGATTATTGGGAACGTATAGGTAAGGCACGCTGGTTTGTCTTTGCCTTTCACGTCGTTTGGTTCTAGCATCGGTTCGGTATACACCTAATAATGAAGATGTTGTTTTAATTGCCGGCTCGCGTGAGCATCCCGCTAATTAACGCACTCGCCACCAGCTTTGTACGGTCCACTCGTCGCGACTTCTCTCCCTTTGGCTTATAACAGACTCGGATACCCGTTCTTCGCTCATCCCCCCTGAGTTCTTAGCCGGTGCTCCTCCTACTGTACCGGCAGGGCTGATTACTAATTTATCTCAACGGGATTAGTAATTAAGATGTACTCAGCGTCGCGCGACGAGATAAATAAATTAGGCAAATATGCGAGCCATCCGCTCCTCCTCTCCTATCGTGTCCACGATGAAAAATTACCTCACGATAAGAACCCATCTGCGTGCCTATTGGCTATTAGTCGAGCGTCTATCTATGCACGTATTTTGCATATTTCCCGTGTTTGTATTACAGTGCAAATAGACCTTGTTCACCTTTATAAAAATGCTTAGCTATTTTCTTTTTAAATATCAAATTTCAAATAGAGAGCCATCACGATATTGACATGACTTTCTATAATCTTCCTAATCGCACTTAGCACGCGGACACGCGGCTCTTAGATTTTTGATGAAATAACAACTTTTTGCGGAAAAAATATGAAAAGTGATGAATTATGACTTTTTTTTGTTTAAAAAATATGGGTGAATAAAATTTGAAAAATTCTTATCCAATTCTTGGAATCGTAATTGCTTCGTTGTCGTTTCGCAATCAAGTGTGTCCCTTTCTAGAAAAAAGGATTCTTAAATTTTTCTCCTACGGTCCACACGCGAAGGAAACCAACACATTCGTTCCAAAATTAATTTCTCAATGAATCAGGAGCGTCTAATTAAGGAGCTTCGACGGAGGCGAGTATGGATGGGCATTAGCATCCAGCGAGTCTGTAATTTGTGCCTCTCTTAATTAAATCATCCGTTAACCAACCCAGCCCTCTTGAGGGTTTTTTTTCCACCGATTTCTTTAGCCAGACATCGATTTGCCCCTTTTTTCTTCTTCTCCACCGATTTCACTTTTATTTTTTATTTACTTCTTTTTTTTTTTTTCTTACGCGCCCGCTTTTTCGATTCAATGCAAACAAATTTTACGGGGCTGCGCACAGAAATTCTCATCTCTCTAGTACTTTGTTCTTCCACTCTGTCTTCTATTTTCGTATTTTTATTACTTCCTCTTCTTCTTATTTCTCATCGGCACTTTTATCGAATTCCTTTTTACATCAACTTCTACCACTTTTTCCACCACGCATCATTTACATTTCTTTTATACAGAATTAACGAGTCCGGCTGATGCAAGAAACACATAAGACTTAGCTATGTGCATTGACGCAAATTTATGTAAATTCATGATACAATAATCCCCCCTAGTCCCTTCCCAAAAAATTCTTTTAACATACATAACAATATACAATTCATATAAAATCTTCAATTATACAACCAAGAACTTACACATATTGTGCATATCTAATAAATGATTTGTAGTTTACATTAAATTTAGATTTCACTTTTTTACGTATCCGCATAGATAGTTTTTCTCCAGACATTCCCTACGAAGAAGACACAAGAGAAGACGACGAAAAGAAAAAAAAAGTATAAAAAAAAGACTACAAGAAAACCCTCAAGTTTTGCATCCAAGCAGTACTAGTCCCTCGTTCGATTGGCCGGGGACAAAAGTTTGCCAGGGACGTAGAGAGACAGGCGGCAACAATGCGAGGGCCCCCCGTGCATCGGACTCTAATATATTGCCATTGGCTACAGGAGCGTAAAAGTATTGGACCTTGTTAAGCCTACCTGTATAAGGCCTGGAGGACCCCGGTTCTTTGCTTTCCTGACTGCGGGAATTTTAATGCGAAAAATTGGTTCTAACCGGCAGCTTCCGCGGTCCGGGATCGGTCACTCGTACTCGGAGCTTCTCTCGAGCCGATCGACGATTTTCAAAACGGTTTTCGCTCATTCGTCAATGTCCACCCCAAGCTCGCCGGTTCTATAGGTATCGCTTATTTTACCGTAGAATATTCGCTCGAAGGCCACCCGGGAATATCGAACTAGCAAATACCTAAATCGGCGAATACTCCTATCGCGGAATTACAACTACATACAGCGTAGACCGGCGAACTGCCATTTTCCTTTTTACTTTCCTTCGCGTTACTCAAGTCCCGACGGAATCGAGCCGATCTATTAATCTTCATGGAACGTACGCGCGCCGCTCGATTTCGAAGGCTTATGGCTTTGGCAACGTCACGCCAATAAAAATCCGACGCGGGTAATCTTCGGCCGAGTCAATGAGGCAGCAACGATAAATAAACCAATAAAGAGAAGACTTGGCTTATTTTCGGGTTCTCTTGCTCACCCTCTCACGCGGCCTATGTCGCATCTTCGTCTCTCACTATCTTTTTTTTTTCGCCCCCTTCAGGTCACGTCCCTGATACGTAGGTAGTTGGTACCTTCGATTTCTCCCTCTGGTGGCCATAGTGAAAGGCGCCTGATTATTAATATACGACGTGATGATGAATGCGAGGGAAAATCGACACCCTCCCTTTTAATAAGCTCTATCCCCCCACCCCACCCCCTCCTACCCCTCTCAAAGAGCGATCCTCGTCCGGTGGGAAAATACACCCCCCCCGGAATCACCGCGTGTAATCTCATTGTAATGATATTGTGCGATTTGCATATCGCACGCTCGAGATCGTGAATTTATTGCTGCCGTTTATCCATGGGGTTGGTAGCTGTTATAATTATCTGCGGATACAACAGCGAGAGCTGCATAGTGACGTTGGCGTGGATATTGCTCACTTTTAATTTTCATTATGAATATAAAGGCGGTATTACGCGCTGTACACCCTCGTGATATCTTATCAATTATTTTATACGTATAAGTGCTTATCGTTAGTCTTAGGTCATTCGGAATATTCGAATAAAAATTTTGGGCTTTCATGGACAATTTTTTATTATCGATACCTGAACCAGAGAGGGTTGACGATACGGAACATTGATATTGTACAGATAGTACATACGAGAAATATCAAAAGTGTCAGGGCCGTATCAAAACGTCAAATCACAAATGGAATGAAAGCTTTATTGTTAATCTTTTGAAAAATACCACACGATCCCTGACGAACAATGCGAAGTCGATTGACCAGTGTATTCGGATGCAGGGGTGGTCTACCCTCCGTCTGGTTGTATATGACGTCGTTATGCCAAGCATATGCCAACCCCTGGTACCGGGGGGTGAAACCCGCACAATGTTCCCACCCGGGGATTTAAAGTGGGCACAGAGTTAATCCGAAGTTAAACCCCCGGTAAACACGATTAAAACGTCGCCTCGTGGCTGAGAAACGTGCAGAGCGACAAAAATCGCTCAGATCACTCAGGGAGACGCGCAACGCGACGACCGCGTGAAACGTGTGTTTGCTTTTCGCACAATAAAAATAATTAATGACGAACTGACGGCTGGCAAAAATGACGGAGAAATAAATAAAATAAATAAAAATCTAGCATAGGCAGAAGATCGCTATCGGCAAGCTGAAACATATATATATATATATCCTATATATAATATAGGACCCATAATTAACAAAAATTAATTGATAATAAAATCTGCTAATAACCCATAAAAATAACTCGTTTCCCCCAAGAAGCCTTTTTTTTTTTTTAAATCCAACCCCAAACTCGTTTTCCAAGTTTTGGAAAAGTAGTCGAAAGTCTCTCGAAGTGGAATCTCCCAGAGACTAAATACGTTTTAAGCTCGCATCCCATTTTTAAGTACGTGCTAAGTGTTTCTGTAGATAAATCGAATTTGTGGGGGGTTCGGCGTTAAAGTTCGTCGGTCCGCGTTTCAACTTTTCTTTGCCCGTCAATTTCATCTTTCTCCTTTCACCTCCAGTTTTCTCGTTCCTTCTCAGTTTTCCTTTTCGTTCCTTTTTTTTTTTATATCTAACAGCCCGGATGCCGTCAGCACGTTTTTCCGTTTCCACTCGACAAGAGAGCGACTCCACGTATGTGCTAAGAGAAGGCCACTTAAGCGCTACTTAAAGCATCATTAGTCATTAACAACTTGCCAAATGCAGTTCGACGAGTTGCACTCTCTCAGAGCTCGATGCAATAATGCATAAAGTTTATGACACCCGATCAAATAATTGATACACCAATATACATGTAGAGTATAAATTGTTTTTTTTTTTTTTCGCGCAATTTAAATTAAACCAGCAATTTCAATATTACCCGTATTAAAGACCAATATATTCTCGAGCATGTATTCACGCATGTAAATGTACCCAACTGTATACCTATAGCTGCACAGCCGTATAGTAGGAATTTCACTTTCATAAAGCCGCCGAAAAGTGCAAGTTGGAGTGACTGGTTGATACGCTCTTGAGGTATCTTGAGAAAGAGGGGTTGAAGTGGTGGCAAAGGTTGGCAAGGGGTACGCGGGACGTTATGGTGGTACAGGGGGAATGGCGGAGGAGGAGAGGTAGGGGGACGGAGAAGGGGAAGCGAGGGGAAGCCCGAAAAGAAAAGCAAAAGGAGGACCGGCGAGCCACGAAGCGGCATGCGCGCCCGTACTAATTACGAGAAGCATTGGCGCGGGTCTCAAAGAAAATTAACTATAGGTTTAATTAAGCCGGACGGGCTGTGTATTTAAATTGGCTGCAGAGGGTTCGGACACTTCTATACCTTTAATTCTGGCAACTTCTTCAGCTTCTGTTAAATATATTTGATAAGCTTTTGAATATCCTGCAATTTTTATTTTTTTTTTTTTTCTATTATCTCTCATCTCCTCGACCGACGAAAAGATGCCTTTTAAACTACTTCTTTTTTATGCGATGGATTTAAGTCTACGATTAAATGGTCAAAATCGGCAAATAGTTCTTGAGGTACTTTACAAAGCAAAGTCCGAGTTCGACTGTTTAGGCAGATTTGAAATTTTTTTTCTTCTATCACCAATTAGTCTTGTATGATAGAAAAAAAAAAAGGAGTGGATCGGAATTGCCAAATGATTTTGGTTAACGTTCTGTTTATCTTAACGATTGCCATTGAAATAATACGGGATGAAAAAATTTATGCGATAGCTGTTTTGATAATTAGAACCAATCAGCAAGTTTTTATGTTTTATGAATATTAGATACAGTTTTAATCGGGTATAGTCACGTTGATACGTATCGAAGCTGGAACGGTATTCGAGCCGTGTAGAAAGTGACGAATAAAGGAGGTCGATCGTGACGATGGAATATTTGTCGCGGACTGTACTTATCATTTTAATGACTAGTAGCCAAGAGTACCGTAGATCGTGGGTAATCGAAATTATTGGCCCGCGGAACGTCTCGATTTGCCTTGGCGTCGATAAAATATTTTTTCGTAATTTACCTGATGCGAAATTTATTTAAGTCCGTTTTCCAGTATCTTTTTTTCCTTTTTTTCTTTTGGTTTCTCGCCGAATACCACTTGATCTCGTCATCTCGCGAGACGAGCACGTGTCGTATAAACCGATCTTAACGATATTCACTATATCGTTAATTAGAAATAAGGGGCCATTGCGCAATATCCGTACGCGATGATGGGAACACGACACATAATATTTTACATAAATAATTATACTGTGCCTGATACTTGTATATATATATATTCAAGCTATTTATCAATCCAGCTATATATACATATATATCATCAAGCCATATATATATATATATATATATCAGTCGTAAAGTTCGCGTGAGCTGTTACGTTTGCATTGGTAAAAAAGATCGGCATTAATAATTCGCCGTGTATCGAATAGGAATTTTTGCACTTAATTATAAACCATATCGAACTCCTCCCTTATCCTGTAATACTGAAAAACAATTTATTCCACGGAGAGGGCAAAACAAAATTAAAATCGATAATCGATACAAATCGATATCGATGGTCGCGCTAATTAATTTTAATAGCGAGGACTTAACCACGGATTAATTATAAACTAAATCAAGAAAGAGAGGGGGAAAGTGCCTTTAAGACTAGACGCGGCAGTCACGGGTGGGGGAGGCTTTAGACGCAGTCCAGCTAATAGAGTCATTCCTGGTACAGTCATCGTCAAAAGGTAGCCCCGAGCACTCGCCACAAATCATAAGATTAGAATTTTAAATTCGTTCCTCCCCCCCCCTTCCTCCCCTTCCCCCATCCTACCCTCGCCCAAGAGATCCCAACTCCTCTGCGCCTTAGCACTGTCTTAAAACCTCGAGGGGTCCACCCTTAAACTTTACTCTCCAAGGATTGGAGCCACCGTCGTTCGAATTCCCTTGAAATCTCGATCTACGATCTTTAGGCCCTTCGTCGTCCTCGTCGTCGCCGTCTTCTTCGTCGTCGGCGTTGTCGTCGAGTTCGGATGCACCTTAGTAACTCGGCGAACAATAAAATGAGAGTCTACCGGAATTTGAATAACGATCCAGCCACGAGGAGTTAGATGGTCCCGAAAAAAAAGAAGGGGGGGGGGGGGGGAGAGAGAGAGAGAGAGAGAGAGAGAGAGAGAGAGAGAGAGAGAGAGAGAGAGAGAGAGAGAGAGA
>JARQSV010000335.1:2090607-2103828 GCA_030142285.1 Calameuta idolon | reverse complement strand
GAGAGAGAGAGAGAGAGAGAGAGAGAGAGAGAGAGAGAGAGAGAGAGAGAGCCTGGCACAGTTTACATGAAAAAAAAAAAAATAATAAAAAAAATAATTCTAACCCACCGTGACGGTTACCTATCAAAGTATCTCTCAAAGACAATTTCCGAATACATGATAATTCGATAAGACGTCGCGAGTGAGTTTTCTGTTCGCAAGGATCACGACGTACTCCAAGTGTCCAATCAACGTTGTTTCTTTGGCCGAGGCCACCGCAGGCCGCCCCGGAGGCTCGAGCGATCTCGTCGAGTAAAGAAAAGCCTAATCAGCATGCGTCCCGTCCAGCCAATTAGAAATACTCTGTTTTACCGACTGTCACCGAGGATCGCGTATTGAGTTGTATCGGCCGAGTTATGTTCGCTTCGTTAGCCGGATCGCAAACCAATGGAACGGTTTCGTTCTCTCCACGGAGCATACAGTACACACTGTTACGTTATATATACAGAGCGGCGTACTTGGGCCGGTGCTTGATTTACGGCGAACCAGAGTCAGCGGACTCTCCACGGTAGTAAGAGAGACTGCTAATAGTCTCTCTGCGTTGGCCTGCCTGACTGGAGAGGCTGCCCCTGCAAATATTCCGCTCTCTAATTGGAATTGATTAGGGCCCCGTGGTTGCTCGCGAATAAAGACGGAATTACTGACCGAAGTATTCTCTCTTGGGGCATCTTCAAAATCGACGATTCCAGACAGCATTCTGTTCCAGTGGCACGATCGGAGTGATCCCGGCGAACGGTACCCAACGAACGCTCCCCACATAGCCAAAGGTGACGATCGCCGAGGACCTGGGTACCATCCATCCAGGATGAAGAGAATGGACCAGGGTAGTGGCCGCGCAAGATGGAGTATGCAAAGTATTCATGTTGATCGAGATGGTAGCACGGGTGACTGCGAGGGTTAGCAGTGCGGCAAAAGAAGATGGAAGGTGAACCGAAGGTAGGGACGAATGAGCAAATAAAGAAAGAGAAGGAGGCCGAAGGTGGAGACTCTTTTGCCCGGGTACGCGAGAGGCGTCTCATTTTATTTTCGCGTCGGCCAGGCGCGCTCGTTTGCTATCTCAGTCCAACGCTAACGAGCCTGTTAGCAGCAATTATTCTAATTAATATCTCCCCCATTCTCCGCAGGGCGAGTCCTTCTTTCTTTTAACCGACCCGAACGCCCGCCGGTCCCCCGGCTCTCATTTCGAGACCGTAGTACCATTCGCTTTACGACGCACCTTCGTCGCAAGTTTTTGCGTACGCCGCGTGATTGGCTATTACGTCTCCTTCCTCTCCATAGTTACCGCAGCTTGCCACTCCGGGGATAGAGTCTTCTTCTTCTTCTTCTTCTTCTTCTTTGTCTCCTTTGCCCTCTTCTTCTCCCTCCGTCCCCTTTTTATACTTGTACTTTTTTTTTACCATTCGATCTCTTTCTCTCTCCCCTCAACCACTCCCGCCCCTCCCCCCCTCCCCCCTCTCCCGGCTCCACTTTCCTTGTTCTCTTCATTGCCCCTGGGTCGACCCTTCTTCCTTCCATCTACGATACATCCTTCTTCTTCTTGTTCTTCTCCTCGAGATGAAGACGAAGAAGCCCTTCCGGCTCTGCCTCTAATTGTGTTTGCTCTCGCGTTTAAAACTTTTTAGGGAGCCCACCCTCTTCTCCTTTGGCAGTCGTTATTGGAGCCGCGTACCCCAAGCGATTTTCAGACTCCTCATCGTCTTTCAGACCCATCCCGAGCGCCGACACTCGCACTTTTCTCCTTCGACGGACTTTCGCCTTTATCTTCGTGCAACCGGTACAATTTGCTCGTGGATGCCGAGACACGTGAAACGGCGAGTCCGCGTCATTACACTGGGACCAGAGTGCCGAGAACGTTAAATGATACGCGAAATATGATACCTATAATACCCGTACCGAAAGATCGCAGAGATTGACATTCGAAAATGCTAATTGAAAAATATAATCGTAATCGATCGCATCGACAAGATTACTCGCTCGGGGCCCAACGAGATACCCACCGTCTACGCCAATGTGACTCTCAACATGCTCATAGCCCAAGCGTTAGGCACTTCGACGTCAGCTCAATTGCATTGTCGAGGTAGCCAACCGATGCCCCCGGCTGCCCGTAAGGACGTAGCAATGCGATTGAAGCTAATTTGAAATTTTAAAGCCGTTTGGCAAGCGCATTCGTGGTATCCGCGGCTCGGCGGCCACCGAGACAAAAGAGGAAGAGAGCCAACATGAGAGAAGTCTGCTCGAGAGTAGAGAAGGACTCTCTGCCATAGGATAGAGAAGGATCGATAGAACGAGAGAGAGAGAGAGAGAGAGAGAGAGTAGTAGTAGTAGTAGTGGTACAAAGATCGAGAATGAACTGCACTGGTATAGGGAGAGAGGGGTTATGGGGGAGGGGGGGGGGGGGGAGCAGAGAAGATTTTAAAAGAGAAAAAATTAAACGAGAACAAGAGACTCGAGATCATGGTTAAAAGGGCGAAGAAGAGAGAGGGAGAGAAGTAGCGAAGGGAGCAGACTGAATTATCGTGATATTTAAATTAACAAATGACATTCTGCATTACCATAGCTGTCCACTCTGGTAGCTCATTCGAATTCTCTCGAAACGCGGGACACAAAGACATCCGACGGCTTTCAATATGGCCGAGGAGAGTTTGCTTGGAAATTAAGTCTCGAGCTCAAAGCTCGAGGATCGACGGTGCTAATGAAACGATATTTTTTTTTGTTGTATTTGAAAAATCTACATCCTTTGTCCAATGCTGTATTTGCTCTCGTTACTGACCTTCGAAGCAGACGGTAGACTATTGTCGAATTCATGGTAAATGTCTTTAACCGCGTTCGTATGGGTACCCGTGTAAAATGCGGGTCCGATTATGACAATCGGGGTCCCAGTGCTCTTCGCCGGTAATTGTACCGCTAATAAGATTTAGACCTCCTTCGGTGACTTTGGCAACGTATATCGAACAATAAAAGCGCGGCCATTAGAGATAAAGTAATTAAACGTTGAGACCTCACAAAAGACGCCGAGGATCTCTTATCGGTTATCATAATGCCGAACGGCTGCTGGATACCTTCTGGCTACCGTAGCGGCGCTCAGCTTCCTTACAGTCGCCGTAATAGGCTTCTCTTTTTACCTTTCGTCTCCTCTTCTATTTGTTCCTGCTGGCATCGAGCTTCATTTGTTTCGACATCGTTCCCCACCACCCGGAACTCTACTTTCGCTACCGGCGCGCCTCGTGGTTATGCCACGCTTGTTACAGTGATAAGGATCGAAAATCTCCGGGTAATCGTAAACGTCAGATAAAAATTCAAATAGAACGTTAAACAGGCCGAGAAAGACAAAATCACAAGTTACGTAAAAAAAAAAAAAAAAAGTTTAAAGATAAATCGAACTAGGAAGAAGAGTTGAGCTATGCAAATATGGTGATTCTAGTCTGACCTAACCTACAAGCAGGATCCCAGTGAAGTTTCAGTAAATGTTATTTGTATCGCGGCGGTTCGGTTGGCTTGGTGCCTGAACAAAAGGTGGACTCCTGGACAGAACAAACCAGGATCCTATCCGTGTTTCAGTTTTACTACCGACCTTCTCTGCCGGGAAGATGGGCAAGAGAAGGTATGTAGGAGAAGACGCGAAAGACCAAGAGGCAAGAAAGTAGTTGAAGGGTAGCGTATAAGACGAAGAACAAGAAGAAGAAGGAAAAGAAGAAGAAGAAGAAGAAGAAGAAGAGTATCGAGTGGTGTGTAGTTCTGGTCTTGGACGAACTGAGAGATCTGGTCGCGCAGATATCGGGGTGATCTGTGAGGCCCGGTGTGTGGTACCCCTTTCGCGACTCTGCACGCTTTCACAAGGGATACGAGAGAGCCCAGGGAGAACGGCAGGGTTATACGCCAACGGGGACCCTCCAAGGAGCTCGGATTGAGACGTCGTGGCCTCTTTGTACGGCCGTGATGCTTTCAGAGCGCCGTATTTACGAGTAACGCCGCGCTGACCGTGGACCGTTCAGCGGCGCTCAGAGCGCATTTGAATTCGAAGAAAAAGTCTTATATGCACGATGAGGCTTCGCCATGGGGGGAAACCAAACGTAACCATGCAGTACCCGAACGAGCCAGACGACCGGATAACCAATGAAGTAACGTAGCGACCGAACGACGACCCACGCTCGCGCATTCGGTTCTCCTATTTCGTTCGAGAATTCTGAACATGATTTAGAGGCTGGAAAACAGACGTTCTCAAAGCGTCGAGGATCTACTGTCATCCTGTTACGTGTCCTTTTATGTGCTACCTGATAAGGGACCTACACACGTCAAAGGATCACGGGGTACGAGGAGTGGCCTAAGCTCGGGATCGATCGATGCCTCCGTGGGATTAATTGCTCTTTCCGCGCAGCCCCTTGTATTACATGGACCAGGAACCGCTCAGGGGTGGCCAAGAAGGAGAGCGGACAGATCGGGTTCTCATTCCGGTATCGAGGACCGATCGCACGGCGGCCGCCTTTGACGCGGATGACTGGCACTAATCCGCTAAGTTAGACAAACAAATGACAATGGAGATCGGTATCGGAGTCACGGGGATACCGGGGATACTGGAGATACTCTGGGGTAAGCATCCAAGCGAGCTCAGACGCGGACTGGTACAGCGGTGAACTATACCGGGGTGAAGCGGGATCGGCTACGATCTCTGGTACTACGCTGAGCTCTGAGTTTGCGCTCCCACTAGGCCTGCAGGTGGGTCTAATGATGTCAGGCCCTAATGAGTGATCCAGCACGCTAATTGGCCTTAAGCTCCCTGCCTCGCTTGTTCTTTGTTGTGATATGATATACACCCGAACTCAACGCGATCCTGCCTCTCGATACGCGCCAGATGACTATTGCCTCTGGCTTTGAATTACGGGGCTTCCGGAATCACCCTTTAACGTCAACCCCCTTTTTAAGAGGGTTGCATATGTTTTTCTTTTTGACAACGTTAATAGGTTATCCTCTTAATTGTCAAAGGTAATGCACGTTTACGGGACACACGTGAAATCCTATTGATCTCTTTGATACGTGGACGAAGAGCGTGGCTCCTATGGTAAAGATCGTTCTCGTTGTAGGTAAACGGTGCCAGACAAAGAAAATTATTTTAACGATGACAAACGATCGCACCCAGGTATGTGAATGACGGTCACCGGTATCCACGGGGACCCGAAAAATTTTAATTTTCCCGCCACGCCTCCCCGGGGTGAGTCAAAGAAAGAAGAAGAAAAAAAAAAACAAATTACCACGACCCAAATAAACGTCATCGCTTCGTTCTCCAGGCAAGAGGTCAGACCGAGTTAAAAAACGATTTTTCTTTCGAAGTGCCGCCATTGTCCGTGCAATTTCTACCTGTTTCCTTGGGCCAACGCTGTCTGCCCCGTGTCGCGTCCCTTTGGACCTGGTCTCTGGTCGGTGGCGATCGTCTGGAAAATTTCACCATGGCCCGAAGAATCCCACGTGGACAAATGTCCTGGACATGATTTCATTAAAGGGACCTGAATCCACCAACGCGATATTTTCTATTATGACTCATTTTTTCCCATAGGATCCATAAGCGCGTAACTACATAACCCAGGATCCAAGAAGATGACCCAAGTCTTGATCTCACGGCTGAAGAATATCCTACCAAGACCCAGGTCAGTCCTAAGCTCTATTACTTGTAGTCAAGAGTCCACTCGGTTGACTCGGTTCCAGGTCTATTAAATTTTCCAGTATAACGAGCATGATATCCACTGGCAGCGCACTGGCATTACCCTAATGAAGACACAACTAACAAAAGCGCAGCCGGATGGGCAGAATTATACAGGCGGACCGGGAACGCTTTGCGCTGCTTTCCCGCAAACGCAATCAATAACCGCGCTCTATGACAGACCCACACTTTCTCAGCGAAGAAGCCTTCGCAATAATACGGCTCCGCTGTCTGTGCAGGTGTTGGTACGCAACAGGGCCCCGTCGAGCCGACAAAGGGCCCGGGCACTGGCCGAGTTGCATTCGGCATTTGTTTCTGGAGATACTTAGATCGTAATCTTCCACTGGCTCGACTAGAGGTTATGCCTTGGGGCCTCTTAAATTTTACACGAGTCCCAAAAGTCAGGGGACCCTAACCAAAATTAATGCAAAGTACACTCTTATCGGTAAGTAGTCCCGGTACTGAAGCGAATCAATATGCCGATCCTTGAAGCTGAACTCCGCTTGCGTTTGCATGCATTTACAACCTCAGATCCGCAATTTTCTAGACTTCGCTGTCCCATAGACACCGTTCGAAAACTGAGCATTGATCACATCCAAAGAGTCACATAAGGATAAACTCCATACTTGGTCCATGATATCGCGAGAGTGATCAATGAGATCAATGACGGATGACATTCGAAAAAAAAAAAAAAAAAAAAAATTTCCAAAATTCCCAATCAAAAATTGGTATCTCGAACGTTCGCGATTAATACGAAAAAATTGATGCCGGCAACGAGAGTCAAAATGTACAGTGATGATGTTCGGGGGGGGATAGGAAAAGGGCACGGAAACTACAAGGCGGCGAATGACGGAGAAGATACGTGTTGATAATTGACGTAGGATCGGGTACAACGGCCGTCTTACAATTTAAATAACCGGCCCGATGTTCGACTATGGCCCGAAAAGACATCCATATCAATTATAGAAGGTAAGTTTCAATGGACCGCTAAGGAGTCCGCGGTGGAGACAGATCCGCGCCGTTCAAAGGATCTGGCCCACCATATATTACGCAGCAGGGATTCTCGGGCTATTCTAACCTGCGCCCTGTGCGTCTTCCTTACCTACGTCCTCGGAGTCTTGGAGTCTTCGACGAGCCCCCTTCGACCCCCCCATCGCTCCCACTCCATGTTGCCCTATACCGCTCCCCCGCCCGCTCTCCTCTCGTTGTCCCTATCTTGCTCTCCTGTACAAATTAAATTAATTTTCGACCGGCCGACATTACTCTCTTATGAATTCTTCGGGGCCCCAGGGGCCCCTGGAAATGGAGATGTATCCCCGTCCCACACGGTGCCCCAAACCTCTACGACTCTGGGGACCATTAGTAATGTGTATTTTCTTTTGTTGCTTTCGCCCCCTTTTTTCTAGACGAGCTACCGCTACGCTCGCCACTTCCTCGCCTGCCTATCGCGTAGCTTTACCCTTTTTTTTTTTTTTTTTCTTAAGCCCTCACCAATACCACCCCACCCCTCCCCCACCCCCCCTCCCCCCACCCGAATATCCATTCGATTCTTAAACGGCTTGCTTTTTGCTCCGAGCACGACTGACCACGAGGAGGCCAATTTTCAGCCACGTTATATGGGAGATTATTAGTCTCGTTTAAAAGTGCCGACGAACGAGGGGAAGATCATATTTAATTTTCAGGTAGGTACGGGATTCTGGACCTCGGATGCTGCTGCCGGTCATTCATTTTTTTTTGTTTCTTTTCATTGATGACTTTATATTTTATTTTATTTTTTTTTCTTCTTCTTCTCATTACACACAATAATTAACGGGTTTCGTATTATACGAACTTCGTGAAGAGACTCGAGTCAGAATTCGAAAAATTTAGTCATGCCTCGTATATCCCGACCAGGATTCGGATAATAAAGGAGGCATCCTTGCGGTCCAAAATTTTACGAACGGTTTATCGAGAACCACGAATCTATCCGTCTTTCGTGAGGACGTGAATTTATGGCTGAGAGGAAACTAGAAAGACGAAGAAAAAAAAAAAAAGAAAAGGAAGCGAAGATCGGGAGTCCCTGAAAAATGAAACAAAACCCATCGAGATGACGAGAATTGATGTCTCGATCCTCGAATTCTCCAGACGCGCCTGTCCGATTGGCCAGGAGTGTCGACGTCAGAGGAAAAGGACCAATCAGGAGTCCCGCTGCCAACGGAAAGATCGTAAAAACCCGACAGTAGGGTCAACCATGATAAGGAAGGCCAACAAGCTGCCAACACTGAGACGATAAGCAATTTGTAACGTCGGCGAAGGAAAGGAAAAAAAAAAGATGAAAAAAAAAAGAGGAAGAAAATGTGGTATATAAAAAAGAAACGAATTAAATCACTCGTTACCAACAGACAGAAGATACAGAGCGAAGCGCGAGAGAGACCCCGTCGGCTTGCCATGATAAAATATAAATGTTATTCCTGCTTGTGTAATTCATGTCCGCTATTTAGATAAGACCCATATCTGCACCGGGCCCAGACACAAACTCAATTTCCATTTTCTCCTTATGCCCCTTATTATTCACTCTTGTGTAATCTCGATCGCCGTCTTGTCTAATCGGCAACTACGAGATGCCATTCACGCAGCACGTACGTATAAATGGGTACAGTCGATACAAGCTCAGCGCTTAATCAGCATCTTCCGAGAAGTCGGTTAAACGTCATGGACCATGCGAATTTTTTTTTTTTTTTTCAAAGTTAGTTATACGTATCCTCGCGTACACCACTACACTATTGGTTCCGACCGTTATGGCGCTTGCGGAGGAAACCAACGCATGGCTACATTATTAAGGATGAGCTCGTAACAATATCGAACCGGCAGACAAATTGGACCACCCTGGGCCTACCCCCTGGTGCTTTGCACACGGAGCCAAGGAAATAAAAAAAAGAAATAAAAAAAATAAAAGTGACCGATGCTACCAGCGGAGATATCAGGATAATGATGATCCTGGGGTGAGCTCCGGTTCGACAGGAATTCGACTACAAGAACCTGTAGACATCATAGGGATATCCTTTTCCACTATATCTCATATACGTAAGTATATACGTATATATGGTACATATATAATACGAGTATAGCAAGTGCTTGTACCATTTACAGAATGAAATTTTTACCCCGAAAAATGTGTCCACGTGAGGTACCCAAAAAATTGATACCGACGAATGGGTCGATTTTAAGGAATGAATATTTCGTTGGTTCATCCATAAACTGGTAGGAAGCTCGCGCTCGACTAATTAGATTTTTGTAATCAAAGGACACGCTCGTTTCCTACGATCAAAACATCATTCCGACATAATGGACTGGACTAAATTGGTACGGAAGAGGAGTTCAATTTTTCATTGACGGGGATGGGGTTGGTGAAATGGGAAATGAGAAAAGTGGAGGGTTAGATGGGTGAGGGGGGGAGGGGAGGTGGCTGAAAAAAATTAAAAGAAGAAAATAGGATAGGGCAAATCTAATGTTCTCATTTTTGGCCTATCGCCTCCGTCGACCAATAGACCGTGATAGTTTTTGTACCCGGGGAACCTTCGACCGTGCCTATTTTTCGTGATTTACGAGTTTCGAATATACGCGGGAACACCGAAGGGGATTCTCTGTGTTGTTTCTCCTTTTTTTTTCTACCTCTCGATATAGGGTCAGACCTTGCCGGCCAGAGGTTCAAACTAATTTCGTAATATGGGATTTGTAACCGTTGTCAGGAATTCATTAGCAGCCGATAACTAAGTCAATTGAGATATCGTGAGGGCGGCTTTTTCTTTTGGGTCTCCGTTTCGTATATTTTTCTGGGTTCTTTTTTTGCTTCTTTTCATCCTTTATTTTTTCTCTGCTCTGAACCCGGGTCAGAAGGCGATTGCATCCTTGTCCTTTCGTTAAAGCTGATTATTGAATTTCTCGAAATACGGCACCCCGTTATTTACGATACGTGACCCTTTCATCGGGGTTCAATTAACGCGAATAATCCCTCTTGGGGCATCCTGGATCTGTATTTTTCTCGGTTTCCAGGGGATCATTCGTGTTTACCCGCATGACCAGGGACAATGCTTTCGTTTTGCACCTTTCTGACGTCCGTCTGGCGACTTCGACCATCCTTGGGAAGGATTGCTTGTGATCGCGTCAATCACAATTTATATACTCGAAACGGTACTGTTTATCCAGATCATTGCGTGAAATCGACAAAGAACTGTGAAACAGTTCAATTACATTTTGCCATCTATTTGACACTTGTGAAACCATGAAATGCATAAGAAGTTTCAAAACTGCGCGAATAAAAAGTCATTTCTGACGTACCGACGTATGATAAACTTTTTTTCACACGCTTAACAATTATGTACATTATGCCCTTACTCAGTCTCGGTAATACTCGCATGGTAACCATAAACCCAATGACTACGTAATTACCATAGGTCGATAAATTACCGACAAATAATACAAGATTGACTAAGAAGTTGCAAGCTTCTAAAATTGATCAACCTTTACGAAATATTTAACAATCATGTAGAAACGACGCGGGTTCATCCGGTGCAGGTAACTCAAAATACAAAATAAGCAGTCACTAATAAATCGTACATGATTCATATTACCAAAAGCCTATCCCAATAATCACACTGCACATGCACAAGTCAAGTGTCGGCATTCAAAACGATTTGAGTTTGTTGATACAATGTCGGACCATGATAAGCCGACATTTAACTTATCTTTAAGTACCGCCGCGGACTCGCATCCACTTTTTCCCACAGTAGTGAATCTAAAAATTCCTAACAATCCCTGTATAAGTTACATTCTCTAAATTTCACGAGGGGCACGTCCCTTTCGTGTCAGTGGTACAGATGTACACTTTGGTACAATGGGATTTATCAACGCTATATCAGTACGATAAAACGAAGAATCCATCGTCGATGTAAAAACTGGTGAAAGGATTGGACGAGGTCGTGCTTTCAATGCATCGTTTCAAATACAGTATAGAAGACGCCGTCGGGACGCGCTTTGACGCTATCCAGAACACGGTTGCATCCTTTACTATGTGTATAAGCTCCCAAACGCGAATAAAGATGTCCCAAAAAGTTTAGATAATCCGTTAATTGAAATCGTACCGTCAAAAAAAGAAATCGAAAAAATTTTTCATAATTTTCAAAAATTCATTACATTCGCGTTTCGCGAGGATGAAACGAATTTTGGTAAAAATATTTTTTCCATATAAACGTTTTTAAATTAACGGACGCACCTACTCAAAATGTGCGTTCGACGTATTTTTCAAAAACTATCCCGGTCACTAGTTTCTGGTAAATGTAACTGCGGTTTCTGTCGCTGGACAGAGAATAAAACAAGGGATGCGCCCGTCTAGACACCCAGATCCACGCAATTGTCTGGACCACTCGTGAGAAAACTTGCACCAAATGGCTCGGTCGTACAAAACTGCAGAAAAACATTTTTCAAAAAAAAAAAAAAAAAATTTCTTTCTTATTCTCGACTCAGCGACTTCACGAATATCCACACCAGGCGTCCAGTGTGCAATCGACGATAAAAGTAAAAATCGACGTTTTTGAAAATCCAAAAAATATTATCCCCACAAAAAAAAAAGAGATTTAATTTGTCACAGGTGTTTCACGTATTTTTCTTTCAATTTCCTTCAGAGTTCTTCCTTCCGGCCAATCGATCGACTATGAGCTACCGGATGAAGAGAAGCACAAGCATCGTCTTATTGTTTGACGCAACGGATGACCGACTCGAAAAAACAGCAGAACCCCCAAAAAGGACAGACGAACGCCATGGGCGGCATCTGACCCCCCATGAGCGTAAGATACACTGAGCTATGGGGATTTTCTATAAACTTGACTGGATAGTGCTGAGCCATGGCTGTTTAGACGTAAGAGTACAAAGGGCCCTTTTATGCCGTGCAACATGGACGCCTCGTGCAACTGGACACCACGTTGCCTCTACTTTTCTTCGTCCGGTAGTTACACGCCGATTTAGCACGTGACGTAATTATCGAAGTACACACCTACGCAAGATTATTATAAAATAAAGAAAAAAATACATACATATATATATATATATATCACCAAACATAAAATCTCACAGGAGTATAGAAAATTTTCATAATCAAATATTTCACTCACCTTATAAAATTGCAAAAATTATTTTTTACACCACAAGGATTCGTTGCGCCGCTCCTGACTGATTGACATGATAAATAATCAAATGCATGAATCGCACGTACTGTTTCTAAATGAACTCTACACCGTGCAAAATATCCAAACGAAGATTTAAAATTTCCAAAGGGGTTATGTGCCGACTATTGAGTCAACGAGTACTGGTCTACCATATGTCCTGATGTAGTTCCCGAAATTGTCATTCGAATTAAACTTTTTATTTATTTTTTCCAAAATTTTCTCCATGAACGTCATCGTACTCGTCACCACGATAAATGCCGTCGCTCAGACGTCGGCGTCTTTCCCACAGTTAAGAAGGCGCCTTACTATCTCTTGGCGCCTGTGCCACGAGTATGCACGCTCTTGCGACCCACTGAAAAGAGCATTATTTCACGGGCTTTTCGGTCTCACATTACACGGTCGAAGTTTTACGTAAGTTTTACACGATTCCCTCAGGTACGCGTATAAAAGCAATTTCGTTATCCGTCAATTCACGTGTGCAAGATCCAGTGAGATAACTAATAGAAAAAGTTGCAAGAAACGAATGAACGAACAAAATTTAAAAGCTACACAAAATTTTTTGTACACGTTACACCAAGCAGTAACGTTTCTAGATATAATTTTAAAAAGTCAAAATTCTATAACGCATGAATAATTTTGACTTGTTAGTTATTTGCGTTATTTTTCTTTTCCAAAAAAAAAAAAATAAAAGTCCAAATCCTGGGCGGGCGTCGAGGACTCGGGGCGCCTCTGGATGCGTCTGGATTATGTTAAAAGTAAAAAGGACACGCACGCCCGCCTACTCTTGACACTGGTGGGAAAAATGCATTGTTTTGTTTTTACTTCATCGTCTATTTATTTGACAAGTGATCCTGATCAATTTTATGCATTTGATGGTGACCCTTAAGTGGTTGCGCGTTAAGAGAGAGACCCCAATTCATATGCCCCCACCAACCCCCTTTACACCATATGCATCAGGGTGAATTTTCACACGAGCTCAAAATCACCTACTACACATTCCAAAGGATCATGTATAATATACAACCCCTTGGCAAGAGGCTTCGGATCCTTTGACAAAATTATTATAGACAAATAGATGCTTCAGAGTGATGCGTAAAAAAAATTCGTGGGAATTGATAATTTGACGTACAAATTTTTTTTTCTAACAAATCCTACATCTCACTGTAAGGGCGCGATTGAATAATACTAAATCGTTCGAGACAGCGACAAATACATAGTATGCGAAATCAATGTGCAAAAACGTAATTGGAGCCTTCGTCCCGGTGATTTCAGTAAGAAACGGCGCAAGAT
>JARQSV010000335.1:2071794-2086121 GCA_030142285.1 Calameuta idolon | reverse complement strand
CATTACCGACAGATGCTCAAGCTCTGTAAGCTTCAATACTGACAGACTGTAACAGACCACCAAGTTACCTCCGAAGCTTCTCGACTTTTAGTGCGTAACGAGCGCCACTAGGGAACCCAAAGATCCACATAAGAGTTCGGCTGATCGAAAAATCTTAAATGAAACGAAAAACAGAAAAAAAATGCCAATCAAACACGTCCCCAAAAAATTCAAAAATCCCAATTACACCTCAACAAAACTCGCGTCAAAGTCAAAATTAAACCTTTAACAAAAATCTTGAAAAGCATCCCAATGAGATTGGTTAAAATTGGCACAACTGGCACAAGGCCTGAAGTGCCCGTAGAAACGTAAGTGACGTCCGGTGTCTGCAAAATAATTCAACGAAATCGCGTCGAGCATCCTCATCCTATAAAAAGACCTCGAGAGTCACAGCATCCTCTACATAGCCATGATAACATTAACATACGTCTTAATGATTAAAGGATCGCAGACGAATTAAAAAAAAATTATTAATTACAAAATTACATAATAGACCCCCTCCCCCCAAAAACCCAACAGAATCCCCAGTGTCAGCCGATATAAAAAAAATCCATATCCCCCAAGATTCCGTATAAACGAGAGATTTGGTCCAGGAAGAAGTCATTTCTCAGATTCGGGATAAACTCTCCTCTAGTTAACCCCCATTTGTACCGTAAATGTATACACATACATACATATATACACGTAAATTTATATACTGAATATACGAAGTCAATGCGGTCTGGTTTACAGAAGGGCTACAAAGTGAGACAGCAGTGGGATAGATGGGAGGTAGGAGGTATATAAAAGAAAGCAAGAAAGAAGCCAAAGAGAAAAGGCATAGAAGGAGAGTGTAGAATAAAGAGAAGGAGTGAATGAGGCAGGAGCGGTCTCAGCGGCATATACTAAGCACTAATATTACATCTCTGGTCTGACAGACGTGCGGACTTTAAAACCCAAGACTAACAAACAGTCAGCAGTCATCCGGTCTTCTTGTTTTTATATTCTTACATTCGTACGCACACACACGCAGACGGAATAAATAGAGTGCGCGCGCGCGCACGACCCAACATTTTTTATGCTACCTTACTAGTCGTCACTTTTTCGAGTGGACTCTGTTAAAAGTTGCCCATGAGATACGCGCCGGTATATTTGGGGTATTTTATATTTATTTGAAAAAAAAAAAAAAAAAAATGCTTCGACCACACACGATAAGCGTATGTGGGTACTGCGTTAAAATGATTAAGTCACGATCAACGTAAAAATTGTATCCATTATCGGGTAAGCGTTCGCTGTGAAACCAGCTAGTACAGTGAAAAGAGTACCAACCCCCTTGCGCGATCGGGTAGAAAGGAAGAGGGTAACCGCGTTTGATTGGACGCGACTGGGGTAGCGGTGGTAAGGTGGGGGGGAGAGGAAAAATATCCGAGTAGAAAAATCAAGAGTCAGAGGATACGACTAGCGATGACGGACGATGAAGGGGCTGAAGGGGTGGTAAGGAGGGCTCAAGGGGTAAGGAGGGAGGGGGTTCCACTGCTAAGGGATGTTCGTCGGAATAAGGTATAATTTTCCGCGCCAATTAAGGTCTTTAAGAATTGCGACCAATTGAGCGGGAGGGTCAGAGCTTAGCCTTAGGGGATGAACGTACTGGAATCCCCCTGTAATTTATTATTGATTAGATCCAATCGGCAAAAAAAATGTATGCGGTCTTCCTTAGATTGTTCTCGCGACGCTACACGAATGGTAGCCAGGAGAAAGATGGCCTCGATTTTTCTTTCGATTATTTTTTTTTTTAATAATAAAAAAAATGTATTTCCTGTCAAGCGTATTGCTTCGTTCCTTGGATTCTTAACGAGCGCGAGAATAAGAGCTGCTCGAAAGTGACGAGTATGTACCGTGTGGACAATTCTTCCGTGGATATCTGAAACGTGCGTTTCGGGTCATCATCGGGTCAAGTGAGCCGTGGACTCCGCTACGCTCCTGTGGTTCACACTTAATTAAACCGCCATAGGAACTCGGGGACTCGCACGTGGCGACAATACTGCGAGTCTTTAGCGTCGATTGTTATGTAAAGCACACCCTATATATGCACCGCGCGGTTTCTCGATACGAGACAACGAGAGAGAGAGAGAGAGAGAGGGAGAGCGAGAGCGAGAGAGTAATCAAGCAGGTATAGCTATAGAAGACAAGCGGTAGGTTGTGGGTGTGTAGTAACTTTGAAAAATCATTAGGCGCAATTCACAGGGTATGACTTTTTGATTTTAATCGTAAGAATAGCTGTGGGTAGTTACGTGCATTCCTACAGACACTATAACCGTCCGAGTAGAAATGATGATTTTTGAAGATTGTCAATTGTTTGTAATAATTATATCATTTAATGGATTTTTCGCGATGAACATATTATTTACAAAGATTCGAAATTGCCTCGTTCGTAAGCATGGGAAATATATCAAGAATGTATATTCGTAACGGAAGTTGATGGTTTACATTGGGATTCCGTGCTGGCGTCCAAATCGATTATCTGTTTCTTATTCCTGTCATCGTCAAATGTTCTATCAACGTTCATCGACAGAGAAACGCGACTTTATCTGACAAGAGCGTTACCGATACGTTCCAATTATATTTCCGCGTTCGTAAAAGAAAAATAAATGTTTCAAATGACTTACGTTTACGTGCGAAATGATACGATTTTAATTGACCTTAATTAAGTTTTCATAGCATCATCGTTCAATAATAAATTGAGCGACGATATCGAATTGCCCAATTTTTCACGATCGAATCCGGTAGAATTATTAGAGTTCCCTATACTGGCCACAAGTGGGAGAGAGATAGTCCTATAAGGCTTTACATGAATAAGAGAAAGACATACGCACAAACGTCAGAAATTAATTTCACGAGTACAGGATATCTTCGTTAAATTTCGTATTAAAAAAAAAATAAAAAATAATTTTTTATTTCGCCATCAGGCAAGCGAGGAAGAGATTTTTGAAAAATGAATTTTTTGTCAAAACGAAAAAACAAATTTACGAAGCTCTTACTCAAGGTTCAATCGCGACCTACGAAGTCCATCTGTATAACGATTATTGATCCTGTACCCCGAAGTCTTAAGAAATCGAGCATCACGTGTACCGTTTCCGGGTCGCGCTTCGTCACTCAGTGAATACTCAGCCTTAAAAGCCCTCGCGAAAAGTCCCACTCCCTGAGTGGCAAGCGAGTCACGCGCTCAAGTCGGTCCGCGGATTCTTTGAGTCGCAGGTGCCGCGTGGATTGGTCGACTGGCGAAGCTACTGTTCGTGAGAGGAGCTGATTGGTAGCAGGGCGAGGCTTGCGTAGGAACGAAAGCGTTTCGATGATGGGACTCATGAGTTAGAGAGGAACGGGACGAGTCTGGAGCTCCACCTACCTCGTAACGTGTACGAGTGGGACAGAGCGATGCGGAAGGAACGAGTGGAGGTGAGAGAGAACGAGTCACCCTCTTTACTGCCGAAGAAACGAGCGCGTGGGCTTGCGTTCGATGGTACGCGAAGAGTGGGAGTTAATATATGGGAGAGAGAGCCGTATGAGAGTGAGAGAGAGAGAGGGAGAGACAAGTGGAGCAAGGAAGCACGAAAGAGAGAGAGAGAGAGAGAGAGAATGAAGAGTCGATCGGGATTGGGGGCAGAGTGGCGGACTTAATTTGAAAAATAAGTTCCTAAGCGGGACAAGCACACTTGGCCAAAGCACACTCGGCCAGAAGGGTGTGCGCGTTCCTCGTGATCCTCAAATGACAATTAATAAACTCTTGGTCGAGAGCGGGGTGCAGGCCTTTTTCTTGCGGTTACACGCTCGGGCGAATGAACAATTTTTACGTGGTTTAATAAAAAATTTGGTGCTCGTGAAATCCTGCGGTTCGAGATATTTCACGATTACGCGAATGCGGTGAGATCGAACGATTGGCCGTTAAGTGATGCGTGCAACGGCAGCGATCGAAGTTTAATTGTGCAATGGGATTTCGTAAGGATCGACAATGTTAATCGTGCGCTATGGGAAGCATCGAAGTGTTTCATGAAATGATCCTGTCAATCGTGTGAAAGAGACGTTTTCATTACACCGAAAATCCAAAAGGAACAGCCTTTCAGGTAAATACAAAGATTATGGTCATTGACAAGATACTGAAAAATCTTATTGATTTTACATTGATTTGAAAGGAAAAGAAAAAAGTAAAGACAAAAACTCCCATAACGCAAAAAAACGAAATCTCATAACCAGACAATGCACGTTATCGTTTCCCAGAATCCTCGTGAGGAAAAGTCAAATAAATCGCGATCAAAAGAGACAATGGATGAGACGCGAAAGAAAGAAGTGTCAGACTCACCGAAGCCGTCACAACCGTCACAACCGACGCCGTTCAGCATCGCAGACATTTTGAGTCGTGCGAGTCCGCAGACGGAGATCGAGAAGCGTCACTGCGAACCGGAAGACCCACAAAGAATTTCCGGTTCGCCGAAGAAGCTTCAGCGTTCCGAGTACGAGAGAAATCTCGTGGAATCGTCAATAGATCAGGAGCATCATCTGACCCGTTACTCGCGGCTACCGTCCCCGGAACTGAACATGGCGCGAGAGTTGGACATCCTGAGAAGAAACTTGGCCCAAGCCAACCTGACCAACTTTGGCAGCCTTCAGCAGCACCTGGGTCAAAGTAGCTTCAAGCACCTGGAGACCCTGGGCAACATAGCGGCTTACCAAGGCGCGAGAGAAGCCCGCGAAACCGCTCAAAGGCAACAGGACGAGGCTCTGGACATGAGCAAAAACAAATACCTTGGTAAGTGACGGGCGAGTGACAGTCGCGACGAAAAGTCAAAAACGACCACGTGATTATCCCCTTCGACTCAGACGAACTGAGTATACCCGAATATCCGTAAAGAATTTACATTTAAGAGATCGTATTGTGATTGCCAATCGCTTCCAGCATAACAGACAAGCTTTTCAAGAGTTTTTAAAGCTAACCCCAGAGCAGATAACGTAATTGAATGTAATTTTAGTACCATAAGTGGCTCTCGACCGAGCAGACGTCACAAGTGCCCGCTACTCAACTTCTTGCACTTGGGTCTCAAAAGTTGCCCCACACTGTTGCTGTCTGTCTTCAAATTAAATATCCACTACTCCCGAGATGTCCCGCGAGACCGGGTACGGCTCAGACCCATGAAAACGAGCTATACCTAAATTTTACAAAATATTCCGAAAAAAAAACCTTCACCGACCATTCGCTTACATGATCCTCCAAAATCCCAAGTCCTTGTGAAAAAAAAATTCAACCGTCCCTCTACACGTCTCTTCGCTGTATTGCTCTACCTTTTTTTTTTTAACAACTTTCATAGCTTTTCCTAGACGCGTACAAACCCTACTAAAACTACTGGGGACAAGTATAGAATTACATTGTCGGAGAGGGTTCTCTTCCATCTCGAGCAAACAGCATTCGACCCCCCCTCGGGTACTTTCCGGAGTACAGAATCAATCATGATTTAACAGCTTTCATGATGTTTGCAGACTGCACGTTATACGCTAACGCGCAGCCATATATACAGATACAATAAATCTGTAGCACAGCCAGTCGCTGGCGCGTGGAAAAATGATAACGAGAGTAATGACTAGTATCTGGGTAGCTACAAGTACGATTAACAATGATAACAATCGGCGGGCGTTGAAAGAATACTAAAAGTAAAATAGTCACGATAGGCAGGTACTAACGTACTCTTTTAGTCGGAATCGTTAAGAGCCGATTAAAAGGCGTGCGGCATCGTGATACAATTTCCTGTTATGTAAGCGCTGCCAGACACGTCCAAGCCGCAATTAACTAATGCGTTTTTACCTAGAGTACGTTTACACGATATACCCGTTTATACCCTACATCGTAGATTACAGTCGAACGTGGCAATAGGATTTTCGCGTTGGTGCTGGGTACAGCCTGGCACCGATTCAAAGGTGCACTCAGAAAATTACCAAAGCTCCATTCACAGTAGCCTCGCTCAATGTTACTTAATACGCTAATGGTGACCGGGATACGCTTAAGACGTACGATAATAAAGGTTCATTGAAAAGTCATTAAGCAACCGTCAGGAATATCAGACGAGAGGATTCGGCGCCAGGTGGTCAGATAAGTCCGCGACAGTGATTTCGCAAAAATAAATATCGTAAAAAAAAAAATTTAATTTACGTTTTGACATACAACGATAAACGTTCTCAATACATACGGCAATTAGAATTGACTACCGTGACCCTACTTGCTCTCGGTATGCTCTCGATATAGACACCGTGTAGAATGTTTGCGAAGCCCGTAGGGGTCCGACGCCATTAAGCGCCCGAGATGACATCAACTTGACGTCGAAAGTGATCAAATATAGATTCCCCCGTTAAATCCCCAGGGAGTCTCCGATTCCTTGAAAACCACAAACACACGTTGGACGTGATAATAATGATCCAATAAGACGATCGTCCACGTGATTATAATGCATTTGAAAAACGACAAATTCATATGAATCCTAATGAGATCGATATTGGCATGAGCTTGCACCGGCGAGACCAGGACTAGCGATGATTAACGTACGAGCGTTGTGAGCTTCCGTTACGGTTATTAAGGATACCTAAACAGAAGAAGGTCTCTGACGAGTCTGTGCACCCACTGCCGGTTAGGAAGCTTCTTCTAGGATCGAGGAGTAATATATATCGCGTAAACAAAATGGAGTAGCGAAGGCACGTGTTAATGTTTGAACGAGACATCAAAAGCCAACGAGTCTTCTCTCTGTGCTTGGGCTGCTGCGTTTCTTCCTGCGTTCGTCTACCCGACTGTTTGTCTGTCGAACAGCCTAAACGTCCCGACCAAACAGGCCCCCCCCTCCCCCCCTCATGGCTGATCCGCATACCGAAATTAAATATCGTGGTAAGACGTATAACCACAGAGGTTACAGGGGACATCGGCTGTGCTTTGTGTGAAAAGCTCATAGGACAAACGACAGACGTAATTTCGAAATTACATGGAACCGGAAACCGTCCGCGGTTCATTAAACGTCGTACGGGAACGATCGTGCCCGGTTCTAAGGCTTTTGATGTCTTTACGTTAGTCCCGGGGATTCTGTTCGCAGACGAGATGGAGGAGGACATCTTTGAGTCGCAGAGCCACGGTCAGAGCTTGCAAGGACGAAAGAAAAGAAGCCGCGCGGCATTTTCGCACGCCCAGGTTTACGAGCTGGAGAGACGATTCGCGGCACAAAAATATCTCTCGGGACCGGAAAGGGCCGATCTGGCGCGAGGACTCAAGCTGACGGAGACGCAGGTGAAAATTTGGTTTCAAAATCGACGGTACGTATTGGGAAAATCTTTATTTTCTTGAATTTCGACGCGGCTGACACTTGTTACGTAATTCAAACGACATTGACTTTCGTGCTTTCAGATACAAAACTAAGAGACGCCAACAGCAGGAACTGGGTGCCCTAGTGAATTCGGGAACTGCCAGACGCGTGGCTGTGCGAGTGCTGGTACATCCCGACGAACATTTGCGAGGGATACCACTTCCGGGTACCGGACAACTTCCGGGACAAATGCCGAATCCCCAAATTCATCCGGTTAACAAGGCTCTAAGTGGATTTCCTTATTATTGTCTGCCCTATCATCCGCTACTGTGTCCGCCCATGCACTCAAGTCAAATTCAGGTTCAGAGCGCGGAACCGGAACTCGGGACCAGGCCGAGGGAGACGCAAATTTCGAAAATAGACGGCGAGAAGTAAGCTCGGACAATTTTTAAAAGTCTCAAATCGATTCTCTGTCGGAAACTACTTGTATAGATTGTCGACCGGAAGGACGTACTTTTTGCACCAAATATGAAAGAAAAAAAAAAACCAAAGAATTCAAAATTAAAAAATAATTATGACTATTACTCTACGTCATTTATACGGTCGAGGATGATTTTCATGAATTTAAACAATATTTTTTATGTCAATCCAACGACGGGTCCAAAGAGACCCAGAGGAGGTCTTTCCGAGAATGTCAAAGTTACTTAAAATTCTTTAAAAAAAAAAAAAAAAAAAATCCTTCAATTCTATGACGCATCTCGTATAACCAACGGCAGATAGCACAAGCGTCCTCAAAGTCGGTACATAACATATAACTATAGCCATGATGGTACCGATACTTCTGGACAGCCATAGGAAAATTTTATGAACCTCGACAAAAGAAGATCAAGAAATAATCGGACAGTGTATTTATTCTAGACGCCTAGAAAGAATCGTGTATATTAGCGTGTAAATAAATGTATAGATTGTGACGTGGAGAGACGTACATCTTAAAAGGACAAAAAGAAAACCTGATATAACATAAATCCGCATCCCAAACTAAAGCACAAGGCAGTTCCCATAAATCATATCACATCCCATCGTAACGATATATCGACGACCGGTAGCCATAAGTTACATTGAGAAAACGAGGTAATAAGAAAAACGAAGGGATTTGCATAAGTCCGTCAAAGCAGTAACAGGCTGACACGGTAAAGTCAAAGATCCACCCGTGAAACCATGAAGGAGTATCACAATGATTTACAGTGGCACCCAGGCCATAACTCAAAAATCTCATAAACCAAGGACTTTGACTCGAGTCGAGCCAATGACGAACCGTCGACACTTAAAAAAAAAATAGGGGGTCGCGATCTAAAACCTGAAAGGGCCAGTGTAACCGTAGTCAACGTCTTCGTTCCCTTTTTCCTTCTCGAGCGACCCAAAAATCAGGATTTGCCGCGAAGGACCGATTTTTTCCCATAAGCGTTTTAATAGTTCAGTCTGGGTGGGCTAAGCAGACATCAGATATGTTTATTCAGACGCGAAGACGAGCAGACTCGGAGCCGTAACTCGAGGGAAAGAAAAAAAAAAGAGAGAGAGAGAGAGGAAGAAAAAAAGAAAGATAGGGGAAAAAAAAAGGACCAAGATCTGACACTCATCTGTTGTAAACAAAAGAGTTACATTACCATGCTTCTGTCATCCATTAACTCTCGTACGGAGTACAAACAGCACGTACTCGGAACGACACGCTGTTCTCGTGAATTTCAATTACAGTCCCCTAGTCGCGAATCCGATGAACTTCCACTAGGATCCGAAGAGCAAAAAAATAATAATAATAATCCCAAAAAATCATAAAGAAATTCGTCGACTCACCACCCACGTCATATGCTCGACATACCCTGCTCCGCTAAGAGCAGAGGCCAGACTCGCGGTAAGTAGGGAGTTTACGTAACTTTCAAAACTTTATACTATCGTCAACATGATACCAATAATCCCTACGCCACCAACTTGCTATTCACGGTGGGTAAAGCACAGTCGATCATCTCCCACGGGTATACACATATCGCTGCATTGTAAACCGTCTTTAAGACCACTATGTATCGTACGGGTCCTGGACGATCCTCATGATCTGTTTCCACGAAACGACGAGACGAGTGGAGCAGCTTTAATTCTTTGGAGTTTTCTTTTTTTTTTATATTCCCAACCCCTTCGACCCACCACCACCCTCCTCCTCTCCCACTCACTCCTCCACCACGCCCTCCCCTCCTCTTTCTCTCCTCTCCTCCGTAACCCAACGAAAAGATACACTTTTATAGACGCTTCTGCAGTCCATTAACGTTTTGTTTATAACAATCTCTAAACATTCAAAAGCCATAATGCTCTTCTGCTGAAACGAGCACTGTGCCGTCTTGCAAGTAATGTTATTAGTGCCTGAAACCGGGCTTGATGAGTTGCGGTTTTACGTGGATTTTCTCGTTATTAATATACGTCGAGGGATATGACGGATGAGGTTGGATTGACAAGAACAATTTATCGCGCATCGATATAGAATTTCGTGTGACTGTCATTTTCGTTAATTAATATCAAGTGCACGTTTTGATTCGCGGTACGCGACAAGGAGAGGGAGGGAAGGAGTTTCAATCATGTCCACATTGGAATTACGAATGGAACCGATGATAATTAACGAGGGGGCTTATACGGGGTCAAAGAAAAGTTGATAGTGAATTTTCACCGGCTTGGTGGAAAATCGTTGATCTCGGGAAGCGAAAACGAGTCTCGGGTTTTAACGATACCGGTGACGGACTTTCTCTCTGCGAAACAAGAGAGGAACGATTTGACGCTCAATCAGCCGACGAAAGCTAATTTTCATTAGCCGTTAATGGCGCCCCCTACCACGGGGCTTCTTCTTCCTCTCCCTCCTCCTAGTCCTTGTCAACTCTCTTCCTTTGCTTTTCAAAGGGGACGTCACCGCGAGTTTTACATAGTCCTACGATCGGGACAGATAATGCTCGGAGTACGAAATAAAAAAGTGAGTGACCCCCCGCCCCCACCCACCCACCACCGACGATATAATTTATTATTCAGAAAAGTAGGTACACGATGCTTTGCGGTAGAAAATTTGGTATTATCATTGGTGGTAAGTGGCGCGTAATTCAAATTTGGAATTTTATGACAGACTCGTTACTCGATACGTTCATTGTAGTTTTTGTTGGTGGGTAGAAAAAGTCGATTATAATTTTGATATATACCGAGAGCAGAATACAGGCTGGTTTCAATGAACGAGTGTGAACGCCGTCGGGAACGACTCAAGTTATTCATGCTGGAACTATTACCGATTTCGCACGAGTCATTTCAGAATGGAATAAAAATCGGGCATTTTTCCAAGCGAGATGGTAGCGACGCCTCTTACGGTCGTCAGGATAATTTCAGTAGGTTCATTTGTAAGTCTAATTCGTCTGTATATACAGATATACAGTGTGCGCGTATCGGACTATAGACGTGTTTTACGGGTAGATACGATTGTTTAGATGAAAATTGAGAAAGGTGAGAAATCTTTGAGAAATCATACGACCACGCAATAATAATAGATCCGTAGCGCACTTAGTGGGTTCGGGCTTGGTTTTCATCTCTCGACGCCCCACTTGGTAATTTTTGCGGTAATACCTTCAGCAAACAATCTTAGGCATGGCGATGCAATAAACTGCATGCTAAATTTAGCTAATCGGTTAATCGTGTAATCAGGGCAGTGTGCGAGAGGGAGACAGACGTGCAAAAGTAGGACAGTCCAGCCGACAGATGCGTTTGCATTAGAAGTGGCTAGAGAGCGTGTAAATAGTTTTTATATTTTTTTGAAAAAAAATTTTATCGATTAAAATTTACTTTTTTTTTTGTAAGGAAGAGGACTGAGGCTGTAAGGTGTTTTCGTGAAAACGGAATCTGGATTCCCCCTTTAACCTCTTCAATAGTCCGTGCCACGCGGACTCTGGTCGCCCTGGCAACCATCCCAATTGAAACGCGCGTCAGAAGTCAGAAAGTAGCTGCATAGAAAGCTAGAAGAAAAGAAAAAGAAAGAAGGAGACAGTGTGAGCAGCGAGTACCACGTGCACAGTGGAATAAGAGTGGCGAGAGAAAATCTTAAACTTCGAACCAGCAATTCGGCTGCGATAGGGTGGATGAGGGGGTTGGTAGAGGACGACAACGCTGAGGACTCCTAAGGGCGTCGAAACGGAATTTCTGAATAAAATTTTCAAATTGCTCTTCTCCGCTAGTTTTCACCCTGCAATTTGCTCTTCGGGAAAATTCAATTTTCTACCCTTCCACCCTTTTACCCGAACACTCGTAGGAAGACTAAGTAATCGCTTTCAAATGTTTGTGGTACGACTTTATCCCTGCTCTAAATATGTAAATTTTGAAAATCACAAAAAAAATATATATTGATAAAAAGTTTTGGTATATTGTGTCAAAATAATTTTTTTTTTTTCAAAAATATTTATTTTCAGGTTTCTAAGTGCAACAAGGGAATTTTTTATATCCATATATGTATAAAGTGCATCATATATGATGAAATACCCGTACAGAGGAAATTACCGATCCAGCCACTAAGAAAACGTTTTTCCCTCTTTTCCGGCGTCTTCCAGACCATCGTCTCAAAGAAGCAATTTAGCGATTTTTCGCGGCGAAGCGGCGACGTGGAGGAAAATTGGCGAACGAGCAGGCAATCAACCGGCGCTTCATGCAGGTTCGCCCCGCGCTCAACCTTCTTCGGTAAATTTCAGAAACTCCGTTTTCGCCTTTTTACACGACGTCTACTCGCAATCGAACGTTTTCAGTACAAAGAAACTGACGAACGGTACGAAGGAAGGAGCATAGAAATAAAAATGAAAAAAGAAAAAAGAAACAAGTAGGAAAAATTGAAAAATGAATAAGTGCATCGGAAGGTTATATAGAAGCGCGCCTTTAAGTGTCCTTGGTTAAAAGGTCACTTAGCCAGCCGTTTAGGAGATGTTTTTTGTCCGAAATAAATATGAAGTGGTACTTGACTGATACGCAAGACACTCTATGGAATACAGGAACGTGTTCCCCGCGTGATATATGACGGCAAGTATTTCGAGATCCCATAGGGAGCGAGTAACGTTATAAAAATTTAGACCGCGATTAGTAATACCAGCCGAATCGGTCATTAAATCTTTATAACGTAATGATTAAATGTGCTTGGTAAACAAAAACACAATACGACTTCCCTTGAGCACTGCCAAAGTGCATACTTGTTCAACAATACTGTATAAAGTAGTACAGACGTTATGGATATGGATTTTGGGCATGCCGCCATTTCGTTTGAAATTTCTGATCGGTAGGCTTACCTATATACATACGTATGGAGGATAAAGCTATTTCGTTAAACGTTTTCTTGCTAGGCAGTAGGCGCCTATAAATAGGCTTCAAATTACCCCGAGGGCCCGCGGGAGCACAGTGTTTTAGCGGCCATTTTGGAAAAACAAACGATCGCATGGAAACAGATGACTAGCTGAAACGGGTTGCGCCTAAGCCAACTCGTCAGCCGAGTGACAGGGCGCTGTAGCGATTGTTTTTCAGTTTACGTTAACGTTTCGTTTTCGTTTCGAAACGGTCGTTGAACGGGCCTCGAGTTTGCGTCCCGATCTTCGGCCTCTTTATTGCCACGGTTATATTGGGTGTTAAGCTGTTGAGCCTAAACTATTTGATTTTATGAGATTGCTCGTGTACGACCGAGCTGACAGATGGCTGCTTTCTTATACACTCTCTTGAATTTACTCGACTACTTTTTACCCTCGTGATTTCGCCAATTTACTGGGAATTATCTTGTTAACTTCTAATCGCGCAAAACATTGTCAAGGTTACGTATATAGCAACCCAGTGCACTCTCGTGTTAGTAAAAAGAAAAATATGAATAAATATTATCATTTTTATCAATTGTACAGAAGCAGTGCTTTACTCGAGAACAAATCAACGAAATGAGTATGAAAGATGTACCAGGAATATTTCATAATTAATATACTGTCTTACCTTTTTAGATGCATAGACTTTCATTCCTCGGAAAATGCGTAGTCCTTCGTGAAGTTTAATATCCTTGTATACCAAGAGAACCACTGAACTTGTACACTCGAACTTTTTATTTGTGATTAAAAACAATGAAAACCGTTCTTCTCCGACCGTTGGCACTCAATGTCGATTCTCGTGGTCTTTTACCAAACTAATATCCACGAACTAGAGTCTCTACCGATGCAGACGTTTTCCATCGACCATTTTTCTCTGGACGATTATCAACCTTTCACTTTTTGTGGTAAAACAGACCCGGAGCCGTACAACGTAATCGAGCACCGGAGCATCGATGTATACGTTCTTTACCCAACGAGAGTCGCGTCGGTACTGGTCGGTACTATTCCGACTTAGCCGAAAGCTCGACAGAAAACCGCCGGCAGATGGCGCTAGCGTGCTCAACTTGAACTCTGTGCCTGAGGACGACTCCTAATGGGCCATAAATCCTCGTTTTTTCACTCCTAGTTCTTTTTATTATTTTCGAGCGAGCGAGTGTGAATAATCGAATAATTATCTCTCGGACTGGTAATTGGGCCACCGCGGGAGAACTTTTTCCCGAAGCTATCGTTCCAGAGTTAAAAGCCGCGCATCCAATGACGTCCCGTGTAATGATGTATTCTACCTACTAATTACGTACGCCTGACTGAGTGCTGATTGTCGCGATATTTAACATGGCAATGCTCGATTCTTCGTTATTAACCTCAGTGTAATTCATCGAGTTCTTTTGAAGGTAAGAAGGCAAACGTTATTTTCTATAGGCATACCATACGAACATAATACTAAAGTATTTTGAGATCATCATTAACCTTCACTCGAGGAAATACGTTGAGACGTCATTTACACCTAACCTAACCAAAACAGCAAGAGGCACTCAAGCCCATGAAAATATTGATTAGTCCAACTGAATTTCGTCGAATGATTTGTTCAACA
>JARQSV010000335.1:2052527-2071694 GCA_030142285.1 Calameuta idolon | reverse complement strand
GCTGAGTAGCAGAAGTAATTCTTTAATTAGGGTTTTTCTCTTATCATGGGAAGGATCTTAAACTAATCTCTTTATCCGTACAAGATCTTCGCACCTTCCAGAAGGATCGAGACTGCAGGCATCGCGACCCGTTAATTTTCCTAATAGATTAAATATCCCAAGATTTTGTCATTTCGCTGGCGCGCTAAGTGAGGGCCCTCGCGCTCCATTGTTTCACAAACAAAAGACGGCCGCTTTGCGAGTCATGGCGGCGCTCTTTGAACGCCCCTCGACCAATGGCAGACCGGCTTTAGAACGTCCCGTACAAAAGAAACCAGCCGGAGATGATTGAGATTTTCTGTGAGAACAGCCGCTGCCCTGTCCACCTCACAAAATGTACGAGGACGCCGTGAGCAACGTTCGAAAAGCCTCTCCGAGAAGGCTGGCAAAGGATCTCTTGCAAAAGGCGAGAACAATTATTCGTTCGAGAGATAAAGAAAAGGAAAAAAAAAAAATTTAATATTTCGCGAACAGTACAGGACTCACCTTTCACTCCCTTGAACAACCAACTCCTTCACGTAACTGGCGATTTTATCATTAAAGATATATCGGCGCTATCTATCACACGATGTTTATACGCCTAATCTCTTCGGCGATAATTGATCCTAACCCGATATATTGATCATACAATCACTCTCGTAAGAACCTCCCGAGGTGGTAGAAAAGCGCTTATTCAAGCGCCTCTGCTATACCCCGAATAAAGAGTATCATATATTCGGATTCATGTACGTAAAAAAAATACGGCAAAACTAAAATTTCCTATCCCTTCAGTTTGCTTAGCACGTTCTCATTGTACTGTTGCTCGATCAATCAGAAAATCCTATTTCCTTTCCTCAAATTCTCTGTAGAAGATCATTCGCGTGAAAACCTAAGCAAACATTGTAATATCTACCAGTACCCACAAAAGATTACGTGACTCCCTAATATTTTTTGGCAATTTTCAAAAATCATTTAACTACGCGATATCCTTCGCAAAACCACATCGACCATAGACAAAACACTAGGTAAAGAACTACGACTCAAGTCAGACCATGGACACAGAAGGATTGGTGGCGATTGGAGTGGGTGCTTTTTATAGGCTACTGTAAAGCGGTTCGATATCATCGTGCTTTTTCGCAAAAAAGCACAGCTGATTTGAGCGCGCGGAATCGTCCCTTTTGTGCCGGTCTAATAGAATTTACCGGCTGGCGAAAAATTCGTTGTCCGTTCGTATCCCGGGCAAACAATCACTGCGGCGTCGAAGGGCCACGTGATTGGCCACAAGGGCGGCAAGTTCGCGGCGATGAAATTTTTTTAAAAACGGTTGACAGTCCCGGCGATACGTTCCGCCGCGTCATTGCGTCGGCTCCTTTGCCTCTGGTTTTTGCCGGCAACATCGATTTTTAAAAAGGTCCCGGATCGCTAATTGATTAATCATGATCCCCTGGTACAGTCAGCCGCGCGTTCTCTTTACGTCGCCATCCTTTCCTCCCGACGGTTGTGTCCGGCCGGAAACCTTCTTCATCGGCATTCGTGTCTGGCCTGTACATGTGTATACCTATATACTACCTTAACCAGCTCGTCCTATGTTCTCGAACGCAACGGCCTTCTCTATCTTCCCTACCTTTTCTACCTTCTCTATCTTCTTTACCTTCTCTAGCTTCTCTACCTTCTCTAACATCGTTCTAGAATCCACCGGAGACTGCAGCTTCGTCCTTTACGAAATTACCAGAGTATAAAGCTATTTACCTTGCAACGAGCGATCGCGAGACGATTAGTACTTCGAAGCAGCAAAGACAGTGCAGATAATGGCTCCCGGCCCATTGTTAACGCTACGTGTTATTACGTGTGTGTAATTAAAAATGGCCTGCTGGATGTAACAAATTCCCTTGAGTAGTTAATAATCCTAACACACGGCACGCCGCGTGTTGCATTGCTGACTTTTGCCGAAGAAACAAAAAAAAATAGTATAATTCTTTCATTGTTTTGCCAGCTGTTGATCCATTTTCATTTTATTTATTTCATACCGGCGGAAGTGCATTAACAAAAAATACCACCGTAGAAATTGCCGTTAACGTGCGTATGGACTTTTCTTTAATTTTATTTTGCGGGAAATTTGAATTTGAAAATAATACGAATTTTTATTGCCAGTATTCTCTCCGTTGTTATATACGCTGGATGCTTAGTTCTAATCGGTTTCGATGTCTTTTATATTTAGAAAAAAAAAAAATAATTTTCTCACGAGTGCTAATCACTCGATTTCTCATTCCTCTTTATAGCCCCATATCGCAATTGACATGACTTGCCACATTCACCGTGGAAGTTTATGGGAATTAATTTTTTTTTTTTTCACCAGCCTAAGCCGCACCGTGAGAGCTCGCGGAATCTGCCGGGACCTAACCTACTGGTCAATTGCCATGTAGATCCCCGGTAAACGTTGCAGTTGATACATAGTAAACGTTATGTTGAACATGCTGGCAGTGAACGCGTTAATGCGCTTAACGATCTAACCGATTTAAACACTTGGCCGTTCTTGGCTGCGTTGCAAAACAGAATGACGTAAAAGCATCACCGGTGGACACTTAATTGACACAGTAAGCAGACGATGCACTTAGTGCACGTATCGATAGTTCGATTTGCATAAAGTTTATAATTTTTTTTTAAATTAACCCTAATCGACTATATATATGTATACATGTATATTTCATGTATCATATTCATGAATAAACATTAAATTACCCCGTGGCATAATTAAATTTCGTAATCGTAAGGGAAGAAGACTATATACTTTCTTGAGAATTAAAAAAAATAAGTAGCAACGTTAATGTCCATTTAAAGAGTTTTCTATTTTCATCCTAATTATCCAAAATCTCGGTAATAAAGTTGAGAATAAAAAAAAAAGAAAGAGTCCCGAAGCGACAGGTCGCGTCTCGGTATTTTAGCCTGTCTTCAAAAATAACGACCCGTCGACGCCGTCTAGGTTGTTGTCCATTTTTTTTTGTTTCATCCTAACCAAAAACCCGCCAAGATTTTCATCTGGTTTACAGTTTTATGGATTTTTAAGCCCAAGTCTCGAAGGCTGAACGTCTTGTCTGGTAGTCGAGGACCTTACCCGTGTCCCGTGTAAACTCGGATCTTCAATTATCTTTTATTGAAGAGTCCGATCCGAAATAGGACGGCGTCTTTGTCGATTCGGCGATTCGAAGTTAGTTCGCGGTGTCTTTCGTTTCTTTTTTTTATATTTTTCTTAGCTCTCCCGTTGCTCCGTAACAAAAGCGAAAACTCGTTAGCGAGGAGCGAGAGAATGAAAAGGAGAAAATGCACGAGTCCTAAGTTGTCCCATTGGTTCAATGGTTTGTCGAAGGAGTCACAAAAGGAGTCGCGAAGGAACCATGCTGGTTTCATAGTAAAAAGTCTCGAGGAATCGTCGTAGGAAATCAGTCGTGAAGAACGGAGGATGATTCGAGGGAAAATGTGGAAAGCCAAAAGCGGCTTGTAATTTTGTCGAGAGACGGCCGCTTAGTACAATGTCTCCTTAATTCCGGCCGATTATCCCGATCGGAGCAGTTCGTCCTTCGTAGAATAAAACGGAAAAGATAATACCGTGAGGCGCTTTACGATCGGGTGTGAAATCATCCGCTTCCGAATTTCCTTCTCGGTTGGTTCGGTCTGCGTCATTCGGGGACCGCTAAGATGGCCGCAACGCTCGAAGGTAACAAAACCTTGAAAACGGTTAATTGAATCAAAGGATGCCGACAGCGGCACGTAATAAAAGCGGTAACGTGCACTGGGGTTGGTGGGCTTTATAGGACGATATAGTAATAAAATAAAAAGCTTGCAGGATCAGCCCAAGATAAGCATATAAGCAGCCTCTAAGGGGCATTCGTGGCTGAAATCCTCGCGAGGAGGCACTTAAAAAAAATGGAAAAAATTTCATACGGAACGAGCAGTGCTTCTTACGATCGACCTGTGGGTCCGGATGAAGATATACAATTACAAAATTGAGGCCCAAAATAGATACGTGGGACCGCCATGAAATAACTGGGCCTAATAGACAGCCTCCTTAATAATTTTACATGTTACTAGATATACGCAGGTGCCCATATACAAAGCACGAATTAGCCTCGATGAATCGACCTTTTTCTTTTTAGCCCGTAAAGAGGAAGAGAGCCGAACGAGATGCTTTTGGAATTGTAGAAGTAAGCCAAAGATATTGCCGGGTGGGTTGCGAGAGTAGAAAATAAATTTTAAGATCAGACTGGGTCCAGATCCGTTAGATACGAGATATTGATACCTTATCAATAATATATTTTATTATTCGTATATACTTTTTTTTTATTAAAAAAATACCTAATTCTACTTGACGATAAATGCGACAAGAGTCATTCCAATCAGTCAAATTGATACGATACAGAAATTAATTCTTTTAGGGTTTCACGTTTGTTGTGGCAGCTGTAAGATGAGTGTTCAATTTTGAAAAAGGTGCGGTTCGACTTTTCTTTCCGTACGAATTTCTAATTGATCGATAAATTAATTGCCCGGTGTGCTTACTCATTATAGCAGCAATATACGGTATAGCGATTCCTCTATTAACAAAACAAAATAACTGTTCATTCAGTTCGCTAAGGCGCACGTGAAGTCAGGAATGGAAATGCGTCCCTGGCCCAGAGGCACCGGTAGTGTTTCGAAGTCTAATAGAGGTTCCAAGTCCTCTCCATCAAAGATAACACTCCTCCAGGCTCTCTTTATCCTCCGATCGACCTCCCTCTTTCTGCCTATCCATCTTATCCACGAACTCTCGTATACACGAGCTTCACTCACCAGTTGACCATACGGATCCAGCATCCTCCATCTTCGTTCCTCTGGACCGGCAAAGTGGCCTGCTAGCGCGCGAGAGAGCAAGAAGGGATTCTATCGGGAAGAGAGAGAGAGACAAACAAAGAGAAACCGGACGCTGGCCGATCTCTGGATCGCTTAGATCGTTCGGATCGAGAAAGGTGTTGCCTTGATCTATCGGTTCCCCTTCGGATTTTCGACTGATTGAGATGGATCCGTGCAACCGTGTTGAGAAACACCAACCACGCGATCCGATTTCTTTCCTACTTTATATCCATAGTGATTGCCGATCCGTAACGGGATGATATACCGATCGATATAAAGATCGATACCAATACCCAATATTGTTATCAAAATATTATCGAAGTGCGATAATAGACATATGGATCATTGAAAATTTCATTCTTTCCCATACCGTCCACTACGAACTACATGACATAAATTTAGGGTCTTTTTGGATAGGGTCGTCCATGTATGTTTTAGGAATTAGAATCGTTATGGGACCAGTTAGACCTTATGTCTCTCAGCAAAGTTATAGTATCTACTGGTTAAGTGACACTGGCCAAACACACAAGGTTAGGTCCTTGAAAAATCCTTTGAAGTGGAGTACCCACAATCGACGACAGACGAGCTTGGGTCGATAGCCGATTAACCAGTATAGAAAAAGTAATGCATAGGCGTCCTGATGGAGACTGAAGTCTTTCCGGCGACTCCTTGGCGGAGCGTCGAGAAGCGTCGCGGCGACGAGCGCATTCAGGAATGATGGATCGAAGAGCGTCGGGACGCTTGCTCGGATGGGTCTCTTTTCGTTCGCTGTGCACTAGCCAATTAATAGCGTTGCACTTATGCGCGGACGGACGGCGTCCTTTGAGGCCGGTGGAGCGTCGTTTCGCGACGCTTCGCGGCGCGTATCGACGCCGACAGACGGCGACAACACTTTCTGCTTATCCCAATGGGCAAACAACCAAACCGTTTGTGTCAAAATATACTCGGGAACGAAAAAAGCGCATAACAGAAGACACGTGGGGGCGAGCTAATGTAAAAGTGCCGCGGGGTCCTTACTAGCCAGGATCAGGTCCTCTGCCTTCAGGACCCTCGGCGCAGGCTTAATGATCGAAGAAAGGAGCCGCCTAAACGACCCGTGTCCTCGGGTGTTAAGCCGTTGTCGAACTATACTTTCCAACGAATCTTTATACCAAACCTTTTTCTTTACTTTTATTTCCTATGGGGTTTTTTTTTATTCTTTTCTTTTTTTTTTCAATTCTTTAATAATACACGGATTCCCCTATCTCCGAAAGATACCAAGGTCATAGCCATATAGCGTCGTGATATATGGAGAGAAAAAAATATATTCGTTAATTATACCATATACATATTTATCGTGCGATCGTTCACTGCAACGTATATCGAACCATATGGACCTTTTTGGCTGGCCAATATATTGGAATCTGTAAATTCGGCCGTGTGGCTTCCGTAGGAGTTTCAAGTGTTCCTGCCGCGGATCAATGTAAAATCAAGCGGCTAATACGAAGAGACAAGGAACCTTCGTATCGAACACTATCCGAGCATGTTGAAACACCAGTAACCGATCCCCTTACTGCCGATCTCGTACTAACCAATGGCAAAGCGACTAGGAGTATCTTTCTCGAAGACTCGGCGGCGTCATCGTTCCACATTGGTCGTCCTACTCGCACCTACTAAATGAACGTACTTCGATCTCTCTCGTGGCTCGCGCATGGCGGGTATAATTTCAACTAGCTTTCTCCTTCTCTCACCCGTTATACCAATCGGGCTATCCTCTCTGTTAGGCATATGGCGGCGAGGATGAAGGAGAGCGGCGCCCTTTGAAGTCCAGTTGGGAGCCAATTACACGAGTCACACAGGGCCGCACCGCTTCGTGCACCGGAAATATTGCGCGCGCGTATCGATTAAAACAGAGAAATATGATCGGGATTAAGTGCTCGAATTAATTAGCGATCTTCCATACTATTTTGAGAATGATAAGCGCACGGAGACAGTTTAACGTGAAATTTGTAAATTTCGATGAGAATTTATAAAAAAAAAAATTTTTCATTAGCTCTTACGAAATATTACATAACTCTTTCGAAATTTTCGATCGATACGCGAATGAGAATTTAATTAGACGGAATATTAATTATCGCGATCAACATCATTTTTATTCAACTTTACAACGCGCATTAAGATTTATAACGATGACAAACGTATATAAACGTACACGTGTTCTTTTACAATTTCGCTCATTATCGATTCCCTGCGTTAAAAAAAAAAGTGTCATTGCACTCGGCCGAAGCTTTTCTAAATAGCTTTTTCTATCGAGCCAATCTAGTCGAGCGAGTCAGTTGACGCAAAAAGACTAATTTCCCTGGCACTTCCATCATCGTACTGGTATATCCAGGGTACCTGCGTACTACCCAGAGCAACACTTCCCATATTTCTTGCGATGAAATTCCAAGCGGTCGATGGTACGTCTCTTGTGATTTTCGATCTCTGCCAGGCACAGCGTAACGAGGAAATCGATGCAAAATATATTAATCGTAAGGTACCTCGATTAACGTATCACTGGTACGTTGAATTTTTTTCAGTAAAAACATCAAGAATCAATAGGCATTCGTGGATTTATCAAGTTCCTGATAATTCTTTTTATATTCACTATTTTCTTTATCCTCGTTTTTCTTTTCTTTCTTCGGCCTCTCTTTTTACGAAAATATATGAAAGAGAGTGATAGGTACGGCACCGCGCATCGCAGTCGCAAAAGTTTGCGTGTCAAAAGGCAACCTCGGCCGACAGCGGCAACGAGTGGCAGCGACCCCACCACCATTTCTCGTCGACGGCAACCCTAATTCGCTGTCACGAACGATGCTATCGAACGACACGTCGCTACGATGTTCGATGCTCCTTAACCCTCGGTTAGCGACATGCCAGACTGGTAGTCCTGTATTTCCATATACAGTAGCAAAGCAGGTACGTAGCATAGCCAAGTTGTCACAATGCCAGATAACCGGTCAATAGGAAGTATCCACTTTGAATGTGAAAGGTAAAATTTTCTGTCTATACTATTTCCATTTGACGTTTTCTATATCTATAGACGTAACGCGTGTATAACGTTTTGGAATAATTTTGAAAAAAAATTTCCTATTGTGCAATTTCAACCATACCGATTATACACGAATAATTACTAACTGTGGTATAGATTTTTTTTTGTTAGTGCTTCATTGTTCCTTCAATTTATAATGCTCGAGAATTTCGATTATTCTTTGTCGAATTCACTCGAAATGACATTCGCAGTTTTACGTACGTAGGTTCACGTGCGTGACATAAGACAGCAGCCACGTATTCCGGAATATCCGTTTCCGTGGCGAAATTCGGGTTGACGTGTAATCATTGGCGACGTCTACCCAGATGGTGGAAGGTTGAGCCTGGGAAGCTTTCGTATGCAAGAAGCCTCGATATCCGCCAAATTGCAGGATCGCTTTTGACACGGGCTCCCGTTGTTTCTCCTTTGCGTGTACGAGGCTCTGGCTGGGATTGTTCATTGTATAGGAAGGATATCACGGTGGCGCATTCTCCGATAGAGGAGAGAAAGACGTTCAGGGTTTCTGCGAGGACTTGGCAAATTAGAAAGCCCTCGACACGGGACCGTGCAAAACGTTACTAACGATCCTTTCCGCGCGTCCTGCGCAGAATAGAACTCAATCACGTTTGAGTATACGTCATTCCGCGAACGAGCCGCTAAATCGTGGAAGGACTTTTCGTTGGGTATTTCTTTGAAATTGGACGAAAGAAATTTTTTTGTTAAAGAAAACAAGAGTGGGAGAAAAAAAATGAAATTTCTTCGTGATATTCCAAGAAACTTCAAGAATTGCCATCTTCAGGCTTTCCTCGTAAGTAGCGAGTAGGTGGGAGGTAAACTACTCGGGAATCGCGACGTAGGATACGCTCGTGTGAGTCTGATGCCCCGAGGGGCCCAGCTCGTTAAATAAAGTGGGTCCGGTGTGAGATCTATGAGAGCATGCTTTCACCGTGCTGAGTAAAGAGGATAAATATCGTTTTTAATTAAAACTTTTTTTTTTCGAATTAAAACATTAACGCGATTCCTCAATTTCGGAATGAAGAGGGAAGGTCGATTTTGTCGCGAGGGGAAGAGTGGGTCTGCCACGTGGGTCAGATATCTAGTCGCGATAAATTTGGGCCTCATGTGCGAGTTGTGGGTGTGACGATGTTCTCTTCGAAGGTACCGGGACCATCTCGATGCCCATTGTCTCATGGATGGTAGATATACGAGGTAAACTCTCACCTATCATCCTCGGTCGGGCCCACTCCTTGTGGGCCCTCGTGGTCCCAGGAAAGACCACCCACCCAACCTATACTTAGCGAGGTGTCGGCAAATTGAGCTATAGATGCCCAGGGTAATGCAACGGGGGAACGGCATAGTCGATACCGACCAGCAAGGCTATTAGGGACTCTAAGGCCCATCAAGAGCCGAGGGGACTACTAATTTCTTACCACCTGGTCCATTCTTCTCCTTGTACTGCTTCTAAGATAGGCAACCACTGGGTCCTCTTATATTCCATTTCTATTGGGATGGCATCGAATTCTTCCTTATTCGTTTTTCAAACTCCAAATTTTCTTTTTATTGCCACAATCTTTACGAGGCAACCACCTCCTCTCTCCTCCGCCCGTCTTTTTTTTTTAGCTTTGAGGTATAGAGAAACAAAAATTATCTAAACGATACACGAGATTTATCTATACAGTGAATAGTCTCCTGTAGGCTCAAGAGATAAGTTCATCCTTTCTCATTGCCGGTCCCGTCCAAGGCAGCCGAAGACGAGGGAACGATTAGCGAAGATAATGGCACGCTTCGAAGCCGCAACATTTTTCCGGCATCACCGTCATCAACGATGTTTGTATGATAATGGCGAAGGTGCGGAGAAACGAGAGACACTGCGTTCGAAAGTGAGACGGAACCAGGATGGCTGTATAAGACGCCGCTAGAAGCGGCTCTTTTGAGGCCTTTGTCGGGTCTCGCGGCGCTTCGCGATTTGCAACTAAAATCATCCCCGTGACCTGGTGCGTCTTGTGATTTGCGGGGATTTTATTAAAATGACGTCGTCATCGATGATACCAAAAGGCGTGGGTGTAGCTGGGTACTGCCTTCTGCCAGGATATCTGTCATCCTTGCACGCGCCTTATTTCTCTATATGAATGCTCGCTCTCTTCGTTTTGTTGACGCTTTACTCGGGGCAGCCAGAGTGGACAAAAAATATACTAATGGAAGCTAATGCGATATGCTTCAATTTTATATTAAAAGGGGCAAATGGAAATTGATCAAACGAGTAACTGAGCGATTATGAGATCGAGATCTCTAGGTGAATGGTATTAATGGAAATGTCGATTAAAAACAATAGAGTATTAGAACTAAAAAAATATATCTTCGCGTACATGTCCCGCGATCGGGTTTGATCCTAAGAATCATGGCGCATTCCTAATTTTCCTGGGTGTCCTTTTTTTTAACTGAGGATCCTCCCACCGCTGTCCTGTCGTCCTTGCGTCTGCCTACGGTCGATTGCCGTTGACGGGCCAAAGGGCCCAGACTTGACCCGCGGTGGAGAACTAATTCAATTATCGAATTTCACGAAGACGCCAGTGACGTTGGAAAGAGGGGCTTTTTGTTTTCCCGTGAATTTAACGAAATAATGTACAAAGGATACCGCCTTTCCGACCCCTACCCCCCCAATCACTCGTTTCACCCTATCACGAGAAAGTTAAAAAAAAAATATTAAAATCTCAAAATCATGACATCGATCATCCCTCTGAATCAGTACCCACTGTATCAGGTAAAATAATAATATAAGACAATAAATTGTAAAAATTAATAATTTCTCACAAAAAAATATCTCTGACATACTTTTACGTAATTTCGTCCTCTTTGTCGCAAAAAATAAAGGGTTAATGTCAAAGCAGTAAAGCCAACCACCACTTGGTCAAAGTACTTCACGGTAGAGAGAGTACAAAGTGGCCGGCCACGAGAAGGATCCGAGAGTACAGTAAGAGATGAGGGTAGGTCGAGCAACATAGTCAGGAGCATGAGCGTGGAAATATGAATAATATAGGTGAGGCTGGTAGGCAGCGTTGAAGAAGAAAGAGTAGAAGGAGTGCGGGTAGAGACCACCCCGTGGCTCGTCGGCTCGTTTGATCTTCTCCCACCCCGTGGATCCACCTTCCCTCTCGAGCATTCTCTTTCTCTCCATTCCTCTCATCTTCACTCTGGACCACTCTGCTCTCTCGCCTCTATCCCCATCTCCCTTTAGCTCCCTCGATCATCCTCGCGTCTCCTTCGCTCTCGCGATCTCACCTGCGGAGAAGAAGCGTCCGCCACGTCAGAATCACACCTTTCTATGACTACCCGCTCACTAATAATCCGAACCCACTGGGAGTTTGCCCTACTTCATCTGTAATCCCTGTACCAATCTGATCTCTGGCGACACAGTGTAAATCGAGTGACGCGCGATAGAAAATAGTGAAAGGCGACGAAAGTCATTTCTAGAAATTGCCTGAGAAAATTTTTAACTTGTAAAAGAAAAAGTTAAAAAAAAATCTTTCTGCTCCATGGGATTTTATCTTAAAATTAAGAAGACAAAAAGAGAGAGACGAAGCACCATCGGTGATGCTGATGGCGAGTGAAGTGGCCAGAGAGACCGCGAGTAGAGGAACACGAGTGAACCTTTCGGAGGGAAATCCTGAACAGGGAGATCGGATCGTTGTGTTGTAGCTGGGCGTTATTCGAAGGCGCTACTTAATTATCCTGCGGCCTCTAATCTGCCTGAGCCGACACACACGCCATGCACCTAGTCGACGTTGCCGCGCCTAACCTAACCTAAACCCGAACCTAAATCCTGGCCAACCAAGAAAGAGCTACGTATGTGGGCATTGTTCGCTCGGCTGGAAATTGCCGTCTCTTACTGGTCCCCCTCTATTTTTTCTCTCATAAGAGAGAATAAGCAGGGCGGTAATACATCTCATCTCTTCGGATATCTTCTTCGTAGAACGACCAGCGGTACGGCAGTCTCTTCCCGTTAAGATAAAATTAATAATTTCCTCCTTACGAATGTCCGCGTCTATTTTCTCTCGTATCTACGTAATGACGGCGCGCCGGTATATTCGCGTGGCAAATCACCCTCGTAACACGACTCTAATCAGACAAGTCCCAAAGGCTGCTCGGCCCAACAAAAACACAGGGACCAATCGGTTACGAGGGTCCCGAGCGTATCTCCCGAGATAGAAATTTAAAATGGAAATCATTAGACAGAAAAAGGAAGGCAGTAGTGCCTTGGACGTCTAGTAAAACGTCATCGATAAATTTCTTGAGAAACTGGAATGCCGGGGACCACCTCCATGCTTGCGTGTTATAACACCTTTCCTCGATGCCATATAGTACCTCCTGGCATTCTGACTATGTTGCTAAGCATCCTCGTCCTCGTGGGATACTCAGAGGCGAGAGCGAGAGTGTAGATGAATCCTGAGGTCTGTAATCAGGAGCCCGAAGCCGCTGGCAAGGGCCAGTCCTGGTCCGGGGCCTCCTTACCATTAACCTAGCGAGGACCCGTTCTAACGTGACGTCATCGCTACGAATTAACCTATATATATGTATATCTCGCACACTCACACACTCGCGATTTACATATATGGATTTCGTATGTGTCAGTAGACAGCAAGCTCACATGGGATACGGCAGACTTCGTTAGCGCACGGCTCTTGTATATCATGGCTTTTTAGCCTCTAGGTGTCATTAGAGCAGGAACCGACCAAAGGACCAGCGCTGATTGGTCCTGACCAATCGCCTTCGGGGACAGGTTCATCACCAGCTGTCCCATTGGCATCCGCAGATATTTTGAACTTTTGCGAATTTATCCAAGGGCATGCCAGCGAACGGAATTCTGTCACGTAATAAGTCGAATCTTATATTATTTTTCTTTTTCGCTCATCTTCCTACCTGGTGAAAGAGATACCTGGTCCTGATCGAGGAGGAACGATCATCGAGATCAGTAGCCTTTGCATCCACAAGCATCGACGTTTTCTGATCCGGTCTGATGTTGCACTCGTCCTAGGACGACTAGCGTCCCTAATGGCGTTTCTTAGCGCTTTTGAGTCTTCGATCAGTCCAACCTATTCGGATGATCATTTTTAGCAGGATCCTAGAAGACCTCAGCGAGATGCACATAAGCCCGCCTGGATCATCCAGGTGGAATCGGGTCTGACAAAAGGATCAAATAAAACGAAAGCTGCTTCTACGAGATATCATATTAACAAGGTACCCTGATGAGGCGAGGGCTGATCTCCACGTCTAATTATCTATGCGGGGAAACCCGTTTCTCGCGTGTTCACGTCAGAATTATGGATCTGCTCGAGACTCCGGTGACTGACGCATGACTGGCTGCGGGTTAAGCGAGTCAACGAGTAAATGACTCCGAATCACGTGGGCGTGTCGATACTATGAAAACGATACCTTCGAGTAGCCTTGTTTTCAGCGTTACCCGAGTACCGGGAGAATACACGGAGCAACGATGCTGGTTTGCATTGATCTTTTATTATTCTAGACAGAGGCGTGGACGCTTAACGTATCTTTGATGATAGATCATTAGATCCTCTTAGCAATCATATAACATGCTATAGGTATGTTAAGTCATTGTTGATTGAAACTCTTCATTTTTATTGGTTTCTAACAATTATACCACATATAGGTATACAAGCTTGGATATGTTTTTTTAGCTGGTTACATAAAATAATAACAATAATCCCAACAACGCTATAAAATGAATCTCGTCACGGACACCCCTTGGCTTCATGGTATTTTCAACTGTTTTCACATAATCCTGCGGTGTGTATCTAAGTGACGAAGGGGGCGACTTAGGGCTCGACACCCTTAAATCTAAGTCAGCCGACTGTGAAATGACGGCAGCCCCTAAAATGCTACGGGAAAACATTACAGGGTGGTCCAGTAGGTTCGGAGGGTTAAAACGTTACTATTCCGCCTAGCTAAACTGTTACGTCGTATCCACGGATGTATTATTACGTTTGTACCTTATATTTTGCTTGGTTAAATAAAGCAAAGAAGAAAAACGAGTCCCGATTAATTAGCCATACCGGTATCCTTGAAATTACAAGTCCTTCGACGTTTTCGTTTAGTCATCAGTATGATACTTTACACATTCCTTGAAATGATCCAATCTATAAATTCTCTTGTATCGATCGCTGATTTATTGATCATTACCAGTGACTTACCTTTTGCGTGTGTGAAATCGAAGTTTTTAACAATTGCAGGAAATTCTGGCTCGTGACTTTTCTATATACATATAGCATGTACGTATATATATGTATACTATATACCATGGATAATAAACGATCGCACGCCAAGGGATGGAATCGGTTTGAGTTATTGGTGTATCGGATATATCGAGAAAATTGGCGGTGGTCATCATCGCCATTATGAATTCTTTATTTGGATGTAGCGGCGCCTGAATTACAGGGCGGTGCGGGCTACCTTGCTTACTGCTTCATATATGGTCCCGAGCGTGCTAGGGAAAGATACGAGCCACGCGCGAGTCCGTGCAAATATTATAAATAACGTGGGCTTTACGAAAGAATGACTCAATTATCGATTGAATATGTAAATGGATTTTGTTTAATCAATTAATTTGACTTATGACTCGATTGAAATATTTCACGTTTTCTTTTTTTTTTTTCTTCTTTCAATTATGCTCTTAAGCACTTTTATTATTATTATAGATACCGCAATAGTTTCCGTATGACTGATGTGTCCTTATCTGTTTTGATATCGTGTCTGTAATTTGCGAATTGTAATTACCTGGCATGCAACTGACATGGTTCATTAACGTAATGATATATTTATAACGTTGCATTATTGTGGCTATGAAATTGAACGAGATACACGTCGATCGACGATTAATAGAACTACTTGATTTAATGATATGACGTTAAGTGACTTGTCCGGCGAGATTTAAGAGAATAAAAAATTATTGGCAATACTTAGAACGCGTGAGTTTAATGGGCTGGAACTATTAGGTAAACTCGACGATGAACGATAACGGTGCATTTCGTGCAGGAAGTCGCCAATTACGATTGCTCCGTCGAGAGATTCATCGTCCTCGTAGACTGCGAGTATAAATTTTCAGGGAGTAAAGGCAATTTCTAATCATTTCGATAACGAATTGGTCCATTTCAATGATTGCGAGATATAATTACATCGCCAGATTTTCTACGATTTCGTAAATTTTACGAGTTTCTTAAATAATTGTCCTTGCGTCATTCCTTGCTCGTTATGAGTCAGATCCATTTATTTTTATTAATCCACCACAATTTCTTTTCTTTTTTTCATAACCAATTGTACGATCAAAAATTTTTTCAAAACTTTTTTTTTTAATTCACATATCTCCTACACAGTACAATTTTTCCTTCGAATCGTTCACTCGCTGTTTTTGGACGTTCTTCAGCTGAGTGCGTATTAAAAAATTCTTAGCGAATTATCGACGAATGGCAATAATGAATACGTTTAGGCTTTAAGGCTTGACCGCAACGAAATTATTCGTTACCGAAATATCCAGATAATGCGTGGACGTTAGCGTAATTGATATCGAGAGAGAAGAGGTAAAAAATTTTTGTTCTTAAAATCAAAGTTATGTCTCAACGTCTATACTCGATATATTGATATATATGTACATATATATATATATATACATATTTAAGCATATACACGGTGTTCCAATTTACCGCACCCAGCAATATATGGCTGTCTGCTCTGTTATGTCAGGTACTAGTCGGTTATGACGAGTGCCAGACTACATCCGAATGGACCAGCAATGAATACCTCACAGAGCGAAGTTCATCTTAATAAATTATGTCGTTAGGTAAACATTGCGAACGACTTCAAAAAGCTTTCTCGGAAGGTAAGTTACGGTTTTGCCGCTATTCTCGGAGAATTATTTTATTTGTCCGACGTCAGTCGTTGCTTGTAAGGCAAATGTCGACTAACCCTAATAAAGACTGTCGTCAATTGCGTAGCTGGTTATTTCACCCTGGTTTAGTTACCAGATTAAAAAAGCCTACAGTCCTTACGCCACTCGAGGCATAGAGTAAAAAATTGCTAAATTACGTAAAAGTAAAAAAAAAAAAATATATGGAGGGATGCGCGGGAATAAAAAAAATATGAATATTATCACCTTGTAACTTCTTAAGCATATCTCCATTTATTTAAAGTTCGCTATACACTGTACTAAGTTCTTTTTCTGTACATATACTCTTTCATTGTTCTTGATATTATTTTTTTCATTTTTACTTTGTTCTTCAATTTTTTTCGCTTCTCTTATGCATCGCGTCAGGCGTCGCTCGGGTCGCTGCTCGCTTACGGCGCGCATAGCCGCGATTCTTCGCATCTTAGAAAAAAAAAAATCGTAAACCATTCTAAAACCGACAATTAGGTATATTGCAGTGTCCCATCTATTGTTTATAATACTAGCCTATATAGTTGTGCCTAATGCTTATGGTTTTAATAACGGGGGAGAAAAAAATCATCGAGGACAATATTTCCTATGTACAAGTTATTTACAGGTTTCGTTAGCCGATCGTGACGAGATTTATAAGTTATCGGCTATATTTATTAATAATTTATTAACTTCGAACTTAATCGCCCGGCGCGAAATTTCTTTATATAATAAATACATTATAATACAGCACGCTGCTCCCGGTGCAGCAGTCTACTACAGTATCATAGGTTACCGATCGATTTAACAATTAGACATTCTCGATTCGCAAATCCGAATCGATTTTTCGTCGTCGCTTCGAATCGAGAGGAATGAGACAAATTTCGGTTACGAAATCGAATTGAGGGCTTATATGTGTATTTTTTTTTTCTTTTTTTATAATCGCAAATATTTCGACTGCCCACTTTGCTTATTCAAGAATTTGCAAAAATCATAAAATCTGATACCTCGAGTCTTGGAAAAAATTTTTCATAGAAATATCCTTCGCTCGAGACGGCAGGAACGACGTTCTAATGTGCTTCAACGATATCCGTCGCGCTTTCGAAAAGTCGCGATTACCTATGATTTATCATCCATCGAATTGGGCAGCGGCCTCTTCTTTAGAATACCCAAGTCCTGTACATTCTCGAGAAAAGTCTTGTGATGCTGAGCCACTAACAGAGGATTAACAGTTTGTACATCTTTCTTCAATTCCTCCATGTCCCGCTTGAGCTTCGCACGCCGATTCTGAAACCAGGTGATGACCTGGGCGTTGCTGAGACCAAGCTGAGCAGCAATTTCATCCCGATCAGCGGGACTCAAGTATTTCTGATACAAAAACCGCTTCTCGAGCTCGAAAATCTGCTGGTTCGTGAAGGCCGTCCGACTCTTGCGCTTCTTCTTGGGCTGCTGTCGATTATTGAACAGGTTCAGATGGTTGGCTTGTTCTGAAACACAGTGGAAAAGTCGTGCCATTAATCATCGGAGGCCCATTCGCTATTTATCGACAAGCGTCTTATTGGAAAGGATGGCGGCGTGGTGAAGAAAAAAAAAAAATAATAATAATAAAAGAAAAACTTCAAGTGGCAATTAACCTGTATCTATCGCTAACGAATAACCCATTAGTAAATATATATATATATATACAGTGTCATTGAAAAATGTCCGCGTAGCTGACCACGCCTTCTGCATCCGACTGCTTCGCGTGTCGGAAGACTAAATGAAAGGGAAGAAGAGTGGACAGCGTAGTAAACGAAGAACTGGACGATATATGCATCGGTGGAGCCGCGAGCCACAAATCAGATGCACACATCGCGCTTGGGTCCCAAAAGAATTTCTCCATAAAAGTCGTATTACGCATTCGTTCCGGACACCACACGAAATTCCGAGCTTCGCAAGGAATACCGCAGTCCCTTCGACGATCGATATCTCACGATCGGTAGCTCCGATCCGATGGTGTTTGGTAGCGTCGATCGTGGCGCGAAGTCACCTTGAAAAATGTTAATAACGATTTTTCACCTAAGATCGAAGCTTGGTTAAATAATCGTAAGAAAGGCGCAAGATCTCGCGGACAAAGTAGCCGGAGCGGCTTGCGGATCAAAGGCCGCCGCCATCGGTCACACCTGCGCAACCTACGGTACAGTCCCTACGAAAGGTTAGGACCTATTTCGACGAAAAAAATTCCAACTGCAACGTGGAAGTGTGGTGTGACTATGTGAGTTTAATGTAAAAAAAAAAATAATAATAATAAATCAATTAAAAAAAAGTCCGATATAAAAAAATAAATCATCCCTATCAGAGTCTCATTGCATAGATACAATAGGAAAATCGGTACGTAATAAACATTAAGTGACGATACACGTTCCTTTTTGAGTGATTTAAAAAAATTTCTTTTTCACCCCTTAATTTTTTTTCCTCCTCTCCCGAGCATTTAGCAGATCGACGAATAATCGCCGGATGCCTTTAGGAACATCCATTTTGCCGGCGTCTATTAGTAGGCAGAGACCGAGAGCGGATGAGTAACAGGGAGACAGTAACCGACGTGCACAAGCCAGAGTTAGTCTTGGGACTCGAAGACTCCGAGGATCCACAGACGTAGAAACGGCCGGCCGGAGAGAGGCGCTGAGATATTAGTTTCTGCGGTCGACTCTCCGCGGAGATTTAATTCGTTTGATGTTCGCGGATTCGCCGCTGCCCTTTCGCAACGCGGACTAACCTCCTCCGGCACCTCCGAGTCACCTCCGAGTCACCTCCGAGCCACCTACACCATCAGCATCAACGTCATCGCCACCGTCAGGCTACACTCCTTCGCTTCTTCCACTACGAGTCGCTCGGTTTGCTCTTCTTTATTTCCTCCTCTTCCTTAACCTCCACTTCTTCCACGTGGCCTGTTCCACCTACTCTGACAGATATCGAAGCTTTGCCTCAGGGGACTCTCGTCAGGCAAATATCTTTGGTATAACTTGGACACCTTGTATACGTGGGCTACGAGAGAATCGTAACCGTTTGTAGGAAAAGCTGGTGGTAGATTTCTGTAGAATCTTTTTTTCCATTTCCCTATGAAAACTGAATCCAGCGTATCTTCTCTGTAATAATTTTAGCTATTAACCCGTATTCAATGTGGGGAATCGATGCGATACGGAATGACGGGAAAATGCGCGAAAGGAGCGTAACGTTATGTAGTGTGAAGGAGAAATAGGCGTGCTGGTATATAGGATGGATAGGAGGAAGAAGAGGCATAAGAAATGGCGTGGAGGGT
>JARQSV010000335.1:2035186-2052427 GCA_030142285.1 Calameuta idolon | reverse complement strand
AAAAAAAAAATATCACATAATTTTAGTTCATGTTCTACACGCTGCAAGTATTCTAATGGGAATTGCTGGGTAGCGCAAACGCGAGCTGACGGGATGGCTGAGAAATTTGAAAAATTTGTTAACGACGAGAAAAGAGGATTCGAGAGAAAAAGAAACTAGTGACCAGGCAATTTGGAAGTGTCTTCCGTCGGACGACAGTCATTTGTCTCCCGTTTTGTACCCACCTCGGTTTCCCGGGTCCCAAGAAGAGGCTCATCCTGCGACCCTCAGGGCTTTGGCCACATGTCAACGATACATTTTCTGCCAGCCCACAAATCGTTTAGCGGGTAATTTTGAAATTGGAACACTTATTTAGTCGTTTAGGCCCAGGGGTACAGGACAGGGGGAGAGAAGATCCCGTCCCCCTCCACTTAAAGATTTATAGTTTGATTTTTGCCGGCCCGCAGATGCGCTCTCCCTTCTTCTCTTGACTTTCAACTTTGCTATACATATATATATATATATATACACTGCTGCTTGATCTTCCTCTTAATCTTGAACTTTCAATTAAAAACAGTCACCTTTGTACTACAATTTCCTTCGACTCGTTCTTCCGTGCCGACCACATCCTTCTACAATCATTATCACTACCGGTAAGTATTCCGGTCGCCCAAATTTTTTCTCACCGGACATTGTCCATTTGTTCATTGTCTGACGTAGAAAGTGTAATAACTTACTGCTGGAATGGATGGAAATACAAAAAGTATATATATGCAAACACGAGGTTAATTAAGTACAGCGAATTATGCGAGGGGTCAGTTTTTGCGTTCATATTCGATGTTATTAAGGACAGCCAGGTTTTCGTTTAATATCTATATGCATACGTATGTTATTATTATCGTACTCGAGTCCCCGTTCGAATTGCCGAGCGCTACGAAATCTACGTTGACGCGAGAGATCTTATCGTTCCGCCGAAGACAAAAACGGCTGTCAAATTAATTCGGTTGCCGTCGCAGGAAACAGATTCGGCCGCCATTTTCGGTGAGATTTGTCTTCATTAGGGCTTCCTGCGGCGCCTCTAATGTCCCACCTGGCGTTCCGAGGTGTTGAACCACTCGAAGCAGTGATATTAGCGGCTGATGAAACCATATTGTCCTGATGGGTGGTCCGACGTCTTGATGAAGACGCGAACAGTTGGCTTTCCTGCACTCGACACGAATTGACGTCACTTCCTCTTTTCATCCTTTTACTTTATTCGAGAATATCGCTGCATAACCTATAAGCGATCTGCGCGGCTCAGCTTGACTCCATTTAAATTTCTTCATTCGAGACACGTTCCTCTGGTTTGTTCGTGTCATTTATATATAGGGTGTCGAGTCTCGCAAGGAATTTCGTTTTACATTTATTTCACTGAATAGTCAACTTCTCCGATACATAGTTTGGGATTTTCATAGTACTTATATATATATATATATATATATATATATATATATTCCTTCGATTACTCGACACGGTAACATTTGTAAACGCACGATTTCACCTTATTTCCAGAATCCGTTCTCAGGCTACTTGGAGCGTTTAATTCTTAATGGACCCGCGAACCAGAACGAGGAACGACCCTGGTCCTTCTTCCGAATTCTCTCTCTTGCTTCTTCTTATCGAAAGCCGATTTCGCTTTATTCTCTTTCTTTTTCTATGTCTATACACTTTCTGTCCCGCTTATTGAGTCAGGAAGGAAAGCGGTATCATGGACCGTTTGAGGCGGCCCTGTGATCCTATTAGCCCCGATTTTCTTCTCCCGTGTTTTTTCTACGGCTGCCACCACTGCGTTCCTGTTCGCCATTCCCCCCGCTCATCCCTTCAGTGTCTTTTGCCGTCTATTTCCGGCGCATCGCCGCACTCTCTGCCTTTGGCTGACACTTTAAAACCCTTTGGAAGAGTCTACTGGCCACGTGCCCCTGATTACTGTAATTATCAGGAAAAAGATACTTGGAAACTAATTAAATACAATTTCGCCTTAATCCTTTCGCTGTGTGGCTGTGTGACTTTCTTTTTTTTTGTAACACAATACTATACTGGGAACCATAGGGTAACTAACTGCCTAAGAAAACGAACGGAATCGTGTTACCTATTTTTGTAAATTTTTTTTTTTCCAAAATCCAAATCACTCCCGAGGGATTCGAAATTCTCAAAATTGCACGTATAACGAAGGAAAAGTCAGTCCTCGCCCGTAATATTCTCAACTTTCTTGAAAGTATTTAATTTCTAGTGCAAGCCTACGTCCGCACCTCGTAGAGGGAGACTGCAGCGTCGCGACGACTGACAGGACGTCGTCTCCCGGTCATTAGTTATGGCGTCGTCACTTCTGCAATTAGAATCCACTAACCGTTTTTCTTCTTCTTTTTTTTCTCTACTTCTTTCCATCGGTATCTCTAGCACCAACAACGCCACCCCCATAGCCCATGGCTAAACGCGTTTTTACGAGAGTGCCAGAGTGTAAGACAACATGTCGATTCCCCGGGGGATCTTAAGACGGATTCTGTAAATCTCTCGAGCGCGTGGACGCGTTAGTAACGGCGTCAAAAATGAGGCGATAAGTAGGATTTTTCTAAAAAAAAAAAGAGGGGGAAAGAATTTTCCGGCATCCACATATAATTCTTCGAAATTCTCGACCTTTCTGCAATTAGAAACCATAGACGTTTCTTCCGTCTCGCTTTCCTATCCTCGTATTACTCCCTTGGGTAGGAATTTTGAAAATTGCCAAAATTTATATTTTCTACCAGGAAAACATTTTTTGTACATGTAATTTTCATCAGGATTATATTTTTTACGTTTTGAGTCTGTCACGTGTAAAAATCTTTAATTCGCTCCCATAATTATTATTATTATAATATATGATTTTATTCTCGCTACTATATAAATTCTGTATCTGTCAATGGAATCATGTAATTTTTCCAAAACGTCCGACGCGATCGACGCGCCATCGGCTCTCCATAAATAAAGAAAAAGTGACATGACATTGGTAAATACCTAACGCCGCGGGTTACAGAACAAACAGAAATTTTCCACTCGGCTTCCGGCTTCCTCCGACGAACAGAAGGGCAACACGCGCTAAACAAAAGGACAATCGCTGCGCGATTCGATTCGCTCGAATTAATTTAGTGTGCCCCGTGGAACGGTTCGTATTGAAGTGAGTGGGACTAGGTGTATTTTTTCTTTCCCCCACAAGACGGCAGCAGTGGTAGAGCTACGAGCCGAAACTGAAACCGTCAAGGTAGGGGATGGTTACTGGGGGCGAAAGGGCGGAATAGTGAAAGTATAAAAAAGGGCACTGGAAGTTTCACGCGAACGAATACAAAAGGGCGGTGGCGCTGCCGGCGACTAGACAAATGATAGAGCGGCGCTCGATCCGATTCGTGCAGAGAAAGGGGAAGCCCCGACCGGAATGCCTGCCCACGTGATGTATTAATTACATAAAACAGTCGATCCAGAAAATTGATACTCTCGATTGAATCATCCGAACACCTGTCACTTTGATGGTTATTTTTTTTTTCGACCAAAGACTCGTGTTTTTCCGAGACCTTCTCTGTGGTATCCTTTATATACAAACCTATTGTCAAATTATTCCAGAACCTGCTTTGTACTCACTCGATGTCTTTTTTTGTGGTTTTCTTGCGATTTTCGGAAGATCACTATTTTTTGCCATTTTTTTCAATAACAATTTTTACCGACTCCATACACATTGTGATACCTCGACAGAACACCAGCTTGTCCTACTTTATCGACTGGTTAACGTTGTTTCACGCTTTTCGTTTCTTTCGCGAATTCTCGTGGCTCGAAGTTACGTCAAGTACGTGCAGCGAGATATTTGGACACGTGGTCGAAGTTACATTCGATTGATTAGAAATCAAGTAGTTTTCCTCCACTATTTTGAAACGTCTCTTAACACATTTCAATTGAAAGCGTCGAGCGATCGAGAGCGTGTGGTAATTTTGAAAATGACGTTACAAGCTATAGTAATAATATCGCGAAATTTCTTTCAGACACGAGTGAGATTATTGATTTCGAAAAAAAAAAAATATATTAAAAATCGATTAACCATATAAAATGGAGAAAAAAAATAGATCAACTGTACTAAATCCATACTAAGCGGCTGTACCGTTTTAAATATGATACTTACGTAACCAGTCGATACCGCAATCGTTTAATCATGACTCCTTACAGACTGCTTAACAGAACAAACGTAAGAGCGACGTCGAATCACGAGATCATCTAATTAGTTCGATTGACAAATAAAAAAAATTCCAACTATACATATAAACACGTTCCTTCTCACACACACCGAATGCCCCTTAAACTTTTTCGCATCGCCACTCGTCCGCAATTAAAAGGCCGTATACGATCTCGAGCACGAATAACTCAAAGTCGCTTGCGTTTCGGTAGTCGGCTGTCTTCGTGTTTTAATTTAAGAACGCCGGGACAAATGCCTTCGGTCGAAAGACGTAATTGCTCTGCTGCTGTACGGCGGCAACGAAACGCTCCGAGCAAACTCTCAGCAACCAAACGACTTTTCGGGCACAGGGGAAACTCCGTGTCGTTGACTACGTTCACGGCGTAAACTACGAAAACTGTTTAACACGTAAAACGCAGTCGCGTTTCTGCTAGTAATTGCGTTCTCAAATATTATTACAAAGACTCCCTTGTGTCTGCTATAGGACGCGTCTGACCGAAGATATATATACATATATATATATATATATATATATGTACATTGGCATACGTAACACAATAATATCGAAGGCGCAAGACTGTAACGGTAAACCATAGGAAAATAAAAAATGACAAAAAATCTTTCGTTACGGGAACGTCGTACAAATGATGATCTTTTAATTGGGGACTCACTTAATTATCGCTCCAATTAATTTTCGAGAATACTTAAGTAACTCGTGAAGACCGTAACGACTTTTTGTATAGTACGGAAGGTACCTAGTTTCTTTTTTGTGGTTTTTCTTTCTTCTTTTCACTGGGGTATACAGTTATTTTTATTCTCATTCAAAACATGTGAATTCCTCAACAAATCCATTGTAGACAATTTTTAATAACAATTGATTTGATTTTGAAAAGTGTATCGGTTTCTGGGATTTATTTGGATAAGTGATAACGGCGATTCTCTCAGGACAATGATAACGGGCGAGTTTTATATATATATGTATACCCTGAGCGCGAACACCAAGGCGTAATCATGTTGTCAAGCAGCAGTTTCTCGACGGGGCATCGGTAGAGGCTTAAAGCGTGTTAAGCACCGTGGAAAAAGGGAAAAACGAAGGAAAAAGGACAACGTTGTGAGTGCGTAGCGGCTAACGGGGTGAACGGAGGTGGGGAGGGGAGGGGGTTGTGGGAGGGGTGGTTAAAAAAAATGGAGCATCGAGAATCCATTGAGGTGGCGTCCTAAGTACAAAAAAAGCTGTAGACGATCGGCGCTCCGGTTTTTAATTTCCTGTTCGATTGTTGTCGATCGACCATCTCTCTCTCTCTCCTGTCTTCATCCTTGTCCCACCAACAGGCTTCGTTCCCCTCTTTAGCTTCTTTCCACAAACGCCAGTCCTACTCACCTCGTGCAGTCCTATTTATCTTAAAGTCTTTGAAAACGAAAGAGGCGACCATCTTGAAAAGGACTATGGCGAAGCCGCGGCTTAATTAGTCCAGGTGAATTTTTTCCGCAGTAATTTTAACGTGTGTATTTACAGGACTTAATTGCTGATAATAATTATGCCGGCCTCGTTAATGTCGCCCATCGTAATATCTCGTCTTCGAACGCGGCTCCGTTTATGGAATTTTCATATTCGCCGACTACTTGAAAATCAAGTCGAGCTTGTTCTGAGTTATACACGCATTCGGTGATAATAAATATTTTATTATCGCGAATGATAAGCGATTGGATGAAAACTTGATATAAAATTGCGATATTTATAAAGAAAAACTTTTTTTGGAAAAAAAAGTAACAAAAATTCAAATCGATAGCGCATTTGAAATTTTAGTTTCATTAATTTTACGGTATTGCATGGTAAGGTCTATATGGGTATATGTATACGTAGTATAGTACAGTATAGTCCGATAAGTGATAGAACCAACATATAAGCCAGGTCCACGTTAAGCCCGATAGAAAGACAGCTGTACCAACAGGCATTAGTTAAATTCAATTTTGATTCGTTTATTTTTCCGCGCCGGTGACGCGACGACAAAGGTCGAGCGCTACCGATGTATCCCGATGCTTCTTTTTTATCCGATCGCTTCTTTATTCTCCGACACTTTTCTCTTTCCTCGTTCCTCGCCCCTCTCTTTGGTACCACTCACTGGAAGATACCCATTTCTTCCTTTCACTGGCTACGGCCCTGGCCGACTCCTTTCTTCTGATTCGGTTACTTTGTTTTCTTTCAACCTTTTTTTTTAACCCTCCTTCTCCTACCTTCATCTCTCCTTCCCTTCTGCATCTTCTTCTTACTTTATCCGCCCGGTAAACGACTGCCTAATCGGTCGTACCAGTCTGTCTCTTTTTCTTTTTTTTCTCTCTTGGATACACTCTCACAGTTTTATTCGTCGAGCGGCGTAATCATGCTGGAAACGACACCGCATTTTTGACCACCTTGAATCCCGAGTACTTTCTTTAGGTCACTTAAGAAATTTGAGAAACGAACGATTTTTGAGATTAACGAAAAATACGTAAAATTTGCATATTTTTATTTGTCCGACAAGTGACTTTTTTATCGAAATAATTATCTTGCGTGTTTCATGGTAATGGATTAATCAGCGTTATATATTTTTTTTTTCATACTTTCCTTAATCAATCAACATTGTATATAAAATCATTGTAGTCACGATGCACGGTGCTTATCTATACTTGCGTAATCGTAATAAGAAGATGCCAGAGCCAATCAATTGATCATGGCTCGCATAAACGATAGCACGTGCTACGTGAAAACGACATGTAGCAATAATACATATACCTACCACCTGTAAGGCGTGACGGAACGATTTCGTTTTCACGAGACTTCACGAATCTTTCCACTAGATTAAGTCCCAGCCAGAACCCCATAATTGAATTTTCGACCCTGCCAACAGTGCTGCGAGTCATTAAGCTATCCGAATTATACAGCAGAATGGAACAACATCTCTTAAATAAGAATTCCCCTTGTTTATCGGTACTACTGGTAATTCGATATCATCCGAATCTCGAGAATTTTACGATCGAAATCATAAATTCCTGACGAGTGTCCAATAATCAATAAATCCAAATTACATATACATAAAATTTTTGACAGATCACTATAGGTATATCCCGAGTTCCAGAGAGAAACTGAACGGTCGTCGTCCGCTTCCAAGAGCCCGAAGACCCTCAGGCCTCAAGATCGTCGTAGCATGTGTGCAAAGGCGATTATTTCATATAGTATTAATTGTTAATATCTTTTTAACCCTTTTTTCCCCACATACCCTGTACCTTAAAACAGCCCCAAACGACGCCAGCAGCACTCACGAACCGACCGCTGAAAATGCTTTCACGTCGTGGTTGTAACGCGGGCGCACAAATCCTTCGTCGCGGACAAATGGTCCAGGGCCCAGCATCCACCAGAAGCTCGTTCCACATAGCTTTCGTGGAATGTTAGTTGAAACGTTTGCGAGTATCCTGCGTGGCGTCCACGCACGCGCACAGCATATCCACTGTACGTATAAACACAGTGGAAGAGGCTCCAATTTGTCCTGCGTTCTCGTGGCTTCTGCCATAGATACGAGCGTCGGTCTCATTCCGAAATTATTTTCTTTTTCCGAGCTTTCAATTTCCCCGCGGCCCAAGTACACGCAACGGCGCTTGCAGTAGCTTAATAACTTTCTGGTCTGGCGAGACTACGGGGACTCAGCGTAATAACGATACTGGCTGATACGTACGGGTGCGCGCGTTCTCTGCTCATTTGGGTAATGACCTCTTTCGGGTTGGGATTAAATCGATGACGAGGGACGGGGACGTCAATGATACACGTGTAATTAGGTAATGACCGAGAGCGACCGAGTTTTGCCGATCGCCTCGAGATATTTTCGATTTCGGGTGAGATAAATAATAATAATAATGTTCTCCTTGAACACCTCTCTCATTTGGTTTACTTTCGGCGTTATCTTCCTCCGTATGGCTCTCTTACTGCCATACAGAACCACCACAAGACCGGACCATCGCAAGAGTCTGCCAATGAAGACGGGTCCGTCCACTCTGTACTACTGTCGTTCGGAATCGTAAGTGTAATATAATGGTAGAAGAACCGATCGGGAAGGACTTGCCAGCGTGACGGCTCACTCCTATCTAAATTGACTTCTAAATTAGACGCGTCAATGGCGCTCGCCCACGGCGAATAGGCTAATAGCTGGTCTTCTCGAGCCTATGGGTAGAAAGAGCCGAGACCCGAAATTAAGATAAGTCCTCAAACGCACCGCCCGTTCGACCAGCCTATCAGTGATTCGAAGCAGAACCCCTGTTTGTACAACAGGACCCTTCTGTTTTTTCTCCCGAAAAAGGAAAATGGCCACTTCGGGAACTTTGGGGGTAACCTTTTTTTTTTTAATAGCGTAAAAGCGCTCGGACCCTACGTACGGCATTTGGCGAATGTGCAAGCTCAGTATCATTATCATTATATTCGATAGAGTATACATATACATCGATTATATATTCTCGTTGATAACGAATTGAAAATTCTAATGAATTATTTCAAGAGCGTCGCAGCAATTCCCCAGCGTTAAAGTTACTTCATGGAAGTGTCACGGGAGACTGGCGGACTGCGGTGACTGGCGGCTAGTGACTGGTGACTGAAACACGCCAGTCCTCCCGTTGTTTCAGCGTCTCACCCTCTTAGTCAACAGATTGCGGAGTTAATCGGCCGTGAAGAGAGCAAATCGTTTCATGCGATTATCCTAGCTTATTGTCTGCGTCCCCGTCCCCGTCCTCTCCTACGTTCTGATCCATGTACCGCGGTAGGGATGCTGGAGGACGGATTCAAGCGGGAACATTAATCGTCACCTGTGCGCGATTCGCGTCGCGCATAACTTTGCACGGCGAGAGAGTCCGGGTGGGTGTGGACCCAGCGAAGAGTAAATTCGGGGGTGTCTGGTGCCACTGCGGGTAAGTAGGGATGAACGAAGCGAGAGAAGGGTGATATAAGCGGGAAGAGGGGATGCTAAGAGAAAATTTAACGGGGGAGTGGTATCCGTTTAATTATTCTCCGGGAATTCAGCAATTTTCCGTTTTACCGCTCGCGTAGAGACTCGGCGAACCCTGGTCTACGTTCACGTGTGTGATAAACTGTGCTGCACACGCCAAGGACGAATGTGCGGTCGAGCCTTGTGGATCCCCATAAGCTCTACCCCTGGCGTTCATGGGACCAGGGTATGGAACGACGGGGGCAGGCAGAATCGCCACGACGACAACAATGGCGAACGCCTATAAAATAAATGGACCGATTTACGATCTCCGTGGATACAGCCGACACTTTCGGTTAATAAAATTTGCGCTATGTCGATATATCCCCCTCTTTCGTTACCATCCTTTTGCGATACTTCGTGAATCTTCTCACGGAAAGCGACATTCCTTCTTTTCTCTCTCTCTCTCTCTCTTGCTCTTTTTCCTTCTTTCTTTGAGAGCGGTACCTATTATACCACCCAGAAAGCAATTCTTCTCTTTTTACTTGGGGAGCGATAGCGATGATGACGCTTTTTAAAGCATTAACTCACTCCGTGAACATAGCCAAGGATTATGTATACAGTCTTTAAGATTCCGAAAAAGAAGAACCGTCGATTCCTATCTTAAGAAATAATTGAACGAACGTATCAGAGCTTTTAAATAGTCTAGAGGATCGATTGTGATACCTAGAGTCTCCTTTTCTAGAGTTCATCAGGTTGACCCAAGTTCTCATGAGCGCGTATCGCTAGGTAGGTAAGGTAGTTGGTGCTGAACGGTACCAGGATGCATGAGTGCATCAGTGCTTGGATATAGCTTGATGTGCCTTTACAAGTGTATGTAACATAAAGTTATACAGAGACACGTATCGCTAGCGCGAATGACTCCAGATGCTGGGTGCAAAGTGCCAGGAAGTACGGAGGGTGGATGGGGACGAACTCCCGTGGAATCAACCATTTGTCACCAGGTCGCTGGCTTTCCCATTTTCCGCCCGATTTCACGCGGTAGCGGGCCTCTCCCTGTTGGTCCTCGACACCTCACCCTTGTCCGCCCCTGTAACCATGGCTCTGGGGGAGAAAAGCTCATTTTCACGTCAGCGCTCTCGCGAGTAAGCGCTCGTTTGTTTCCGAGAGTGAACGAACGAGGGTGTGTAAGAGCGAGAGAGAGAGATGACTAAAACAGGGGTGTTATCAGGGAAGGTTTAAACTTATCCAGAACAGCCCTATATAGCCTACTGGTATACATACCTACGTCAGGATCGATAATAGGCAACCCCTTACACTGAATGATCATCCCCTAACGAAGAAAGCGAATTTCTTTTTTCTCAAATTGCATATACCTACCCCACACGATGGAAATTCTTCGCTAAACGTGAACGCCATATCGGATTAATATTGGCGCCGTTTTGTTACCGAGTATCTGTAATGAGGATTGTGTGTGCCCCCATTTGCGTTCCGCAGACTTTAAGGGTGAAATTGGATATCCAGGCTCGTTCAATATCTCGTTATTATAATACGGAAGAGGGCAAGGCTCGTTAACCCCTTGGCGAAAATAACGAAACCACGAAAATCATCGGGGGATTAAGTAATAAAAAAATCTTTTGTCTGACAGTAAATATTTAAAAAAATTTTTCATAAATAATTTTTAGAAAAAAAAAATTCTATCTTTTTCTATTATCAAATTTTGCAATCTACGTCAGTATACCAGTAATACCGTACGCATATCAACGCCCGGTCGCACGTCTAACAGTGAACGGAGTGTCAAGTATGGGTTAACGACTCCCTAATCACGGGTTAACGTTCACTCGCATGTAATCCGTTGATATAGCAAAATTAGACAGGACCGTCGAGCATCGTGTAAATACATGAAATAACTAGGTGCAGCAACTCTAGAAATATTGGAATACATCCAAGATAGATTTGTCATTCTTTGTTTTTCTTCATTTGCACTTGATGATTTTCTTCGCTTGGCTTACAGTTGTACGTCTTACTGAATTCTAAGCACGTGTTCTCGAATTAGCAACGTCACATCACAAATTGCCTTTGGACACGTGGAATCTTGGGACAACATGCGAATAGGGTGTTTATGAATTTTTTATAATTTATCTCACGCAGATATAACTATGGATATTAGATTCCTATATGGTAATCACGAATGATTATTTTTTTTTGCGATTTTGGTGTAAGATCGTTCAAAATCGGCCACTCGGATGACTTGCAGCGCAGGGGTAACCGAGGGTAAGGGTTGTTCTGGGATAATGAAGCCACTAGATAGACGGGCGTGCATAACGCTTATATAGACTCTAGTATATAATCTAGGAAACTTATGTACCGTTCGTTATTTATTTCGGCTGCTGCCTGACTGTCTATATGGTCTTAGCGTGTTACCTGAATGGCCGACTGGCTCTCTGTGAAATATACAGGACTCTCCAATTTAAGCGCACCATAGTCAAATTTGACAGCTGTCATGCGATAACTTTTACTGGACGTCATTTATAACGTTTAAACGGCATTACCGAATCATTTAAATATTTCGAATTATGCAAATGTTAACGACACTCAAAATGACTCTCGTTATCAATTCTATCGAAGAAAAGGAAAATATTTCTTTTTGAGCCACCGTTACCTCTGTCTCTCTCGTACGCATTTAAGTACCCATTAGTCCGTCTCTCTCGCACTCGCATCAAGTATAGGGAATTAAAAAATGCTTTAATCGTTTCATTAAAATCCTTACTTTCCGATTGATCCAGAAAATTGATAATTAAATAATTAATAACTATCTCCCTCCTTTCTCTCGATGACGTCACCAACTGACACACTTAACCAAATTAATCATCTGACAGCTGTCAAATCCGATTGGCGCGCTTCATCTGGATAGTCCTGTATATCTACGAAACATGGCTGGCTCTATGTGCAAGGGTCTTTCTACCTAAAAGGCCAAGAGGAAGGTACCTACACAGGTAGCCTTTGTCGGCTTCGTGTTAACTTCGTGATTAATAGATTCTTCCAGTTATTACACGCGGACGAAAATTCGAAAAAAAATATATATATATATTCGGGCGAGCCAGGAGCCATTGGATCGCGTGAAGGGCCGCAGCAGCCCTTCTTCGAAATTTCGTCTCGGTCCCTGTTAAAAAAAACTCGAGGAGCCCTTTCCTTGGTAAAAACTTAACTATACACCGTTCACGATAATTTTTTTCACCTTACGACGTTTTACTATACCGTCTCTCCTGTCCTCACCGTAGGGTACGTACCTTCTTATCCGGTATAATTTTAAGGCTTGTATTCGTACGAAAATTTCGTATCGCGGAAATACATCGGGACGACATTAGGCTGTTATCATTACTGCCTATCACTCGGAACGGGGCTACGTGGCCAAAAGATCAAATTATCTAAACAATTTAGTCGCGCACGAGATTCATGCATCGTGGCCAGTGCCTGAACTGTCTAATTACAGGATGTGAAATGTATACAGTTCATGTCCATGAGACATTAATCTAGAACAAACATGGCCGTCCGAGGCCTGCATACCGAACAAGGGTATCATGTCCAATGCGCTAATGACTCTAGAATCGATTAAGTCCTACAGTCTTCCTTCTCGGCCGCTTTGCCTGGTTGCTTCTATGTACGACTACTTCTATGAGTATACGATATATGTATACATATGTATGTACGGCAGGTGTGTTAAAGCTTGCGTGTACGAGACGTATCCTACACACACATTAGGGAGCCTCGCACGTGATATTATAAAATTCTAAAACACTTCGTCGATGCTTTTCGGCCATTTATTTCTTTCTAATTTTCAACCCAATATATTTTTATTCTTGTCCATGGATCATTTTTTTTTCCATTTATCTTTACTGCGATCTAAATGATTTTTAAGAGTTGAAAAACGACACCCACGTCGCCTTGGTAATGACACTTCTGGGCAAATGGGACCGACACCACCGGGAGAGCTCTGGTAAATATTTGAAATTAGCGTTAATGAGTAGAAAAAACGTGGATCGACTAGTCTTAATTATAAAAGTTCATTTGCGATTGTAAAAGTGAAATTTCTTTGTCGTACTTCGTTACAGTAAAGAAAACGTATGCATAAACGTATGTAATCTGTTATATAGGTCCTTTTCACGTAAAGGAATTGGTCCTCATTGTTAAGGAGGCATCGAGTAAATATATCGATTTTCCGCTGTGTCAACGTGTTCACAATGCTCAGGCACAAAGGGGTCTGCACACCTACTTCTGGCGATTTTAACGCAGAACAATTCTCAAGAAAGCACGATCCCATTTCTGCGTTACAATGCCGTCATAAATTCACAAATAAATTTAAGAAACGGTTCCACGTCCGAGTCCATGTAATCGGCCGATCAAGAAAACAGTCGGAAGTCGTTCGATCGTCAGGGGTGCAAGACGTGTGTTATATTATGTGTATCGCGCGGTACGAAGTGAAAAGGCGACACGAGCCGCGTCATTCGTACCTTTTGTTTTCGTTAACACCTTTCTTTCCCGGCGGCAATTAGCACCGCAGTAAAGTTCGGGGCGAGCGAGCAAGCAACGAGAGATGCCTATCCCATTTGATTTGCATGTAAAACAGTGAAGAGCGACGTTCGGAAATAACATTAAGTTCTTTTTGTTTCCCGTTCGGTTCGGCGAATGCGATATGAGGTAAATGTTTAATGAAAAATATATTTTTCTTGCTGTTTCGTGCCTTTTTTTTTCTTTGACGAGTCTTCATTTACGGTACAAGGGTGGGCGTAATGGCGTTCGTATTTATAAACTGTACACAAGGTGGTTCGTAAGTACGGCGACTTCTCGAACGCGCAGGAGCACGAGGAGGGCCCTTTTACGACGTTGGTCGTGTCTGGGAAGCCACTGCGGGCTCTTAAGGACTCCGGAGGATGCTTCTTAAACGGAAGTTTCGAATTCGAACGAAACAATGGCGAGACTGAGTTGTAAAGCTTTATGGCTCTATTCTACGTCTTCCTTGATGTATTATACTTCGTCCGGGTTTGCGGTATCCTTTAACTTCGGATACTCGGGACCGTTTCGAGGATGCCGCTGCCCGAAATTACGTGCTGCGCGAAAATCAATTTGCGCCTCTCCGGCACGTCCCTGGGACGCTGCGTCCACTCATCTATTACACGGACCGCAGTACGGATACTTTTCGGTCGGAGTTGATGGAAATATTCATAAGCAAGTAGGCAGACCGATGAAATATAAAAATGATGAAATCTGATTATTTTCAATCTGTATCTATATAACGCGTGATACGTGATTTTGAAGTGAAAAAATTTTCACTTGAAAATTTTTTTTTTTAAATTTAATCGTCTTACCTATACGGATATCTTAGCAACCCTAATCACAAGAAAACGTGTAATTTTGTATTAAAAAAAATTTCACAAATAATTTCTAGCAAATTAATATCTCTGTCAATAAGAAATTTCATACCCCTGGGGTGGTGGGTCCTGTTTGACAAATCAATTCCAAATGATTCGAGGCAACGTGGCCGAAGGGGTGACAGATAAATTATTAGCAAACATTCGTTTAACTATCCAGAATAGCTTCGGCCCTAATTTCAGGGTTAGATTGTGCGAAACCGATCCCCCCGGATAATCTGTTGGAAATTTATTTCTATTTGTCGTCAAGGGTCGCCAATGATTCCCCAGGGCGAAGAGTGGCGACGTGTTAGTCAATCGTCACGTGGGAGTGATTCGACAGGGTGTCAGAGTGAAGGAGAAGGAAGTGTGTCCAGGGCCGGATAGCAACAGTGGTAGTTACAGGGGGACGAGTACGAGATGGAAGAAGGAACAGCAATGATTGGACAGTGGGGCCTGGGATCGGAGCAGACAAACTGAGACGGATCGGTCGCATAAATCTCCCCGCTCGGTCCAATATAAATCCGAGCCCCGTGCCAGCCGACATAAATACGACTTAGCAGCCCGCGATTTGCAGCTAATTGAGAATTATTCCCCGCAATAGGAGTGCGCGTCCCGATTCTGCTTGATAAATCCCCTTCGCTAATTTTAACGTGCGTACACAGACCGATCGGATCGGTATAAGCGCACAGTAGGTGGTACCAATCTGCATGCGTAACTATCCGCGTAAATTTCAGCATGATTCGCGACGGACGATACCCGAACGTGCTCGTTATCAGTACATAGAGACGATCCTTCGTACATGAGATTCGATAAAATTTATCAAGCCTGAAAAGAGACAAAAATTTTTTCAAAATTTTTAGCGGATTTCAAAATATATATTTTTCTGCGTTGAACAATGTTATTGAAAATATTTTTTTTTCTACCAAATTTGATTATCGCCACACGCAAGGGATGCGTGTGCAAGGACAGGGTGAATCCAGGAATATATATTTTCGCGCAGAACAATGGGTCTCAAAACCACTCGAAAGGGGCTCGTTTTACTTAAGGGTAAGAAGCTGGTAACCGGAGCCCTTATTCCTGAAGGGATACCAGGATCCCAACCAGAAGAGACACTTCGCACACGATGTCCCATCGGTATTTGTTTGGAAACAAGGGTAGGTCTCTTAACGGCGGGGGCCGACCTCGTAAAATAAAAAATCCTGGGAGGCCCCAGGCAGGCGGCGGCGGCGGCGGTGGCGTTTTGTTTGCTTAGCAAACTGTCACAACAGCTTGACGCGAGAGGCTTTTCTTCTTTCTTTGAAGCCGGAAACTCAAGTGGCGACCCAATGCGAAATGCGCAACCGAAAGCATCAGCCACTGGTGGTCTTTTTCTGTACGACCGATAGATTACATGAAAAAATCGGCGAATTAGTGTCGCCCCAAGGAACCTGCTGAGAAACTTTTAGAACGCACCCACGTGGCTTTCTATTAATTTTTATTAACGATTTCTGGCGGGAGTAAAAAAAATCGATATATCGGTATTGAGAATTCGTGTAGTCTGATGAAATATATTTTTTTTCAATATACCTTACGTAAAGGTCTACTGTAAGTAATTGTAATTTCTGAAATCGATGATAACCGGTAATCGATAACTGGCACAAATCGATAGAGATATTTCCAATGATTCTGTCGTACATCGAAAGTTCGATTCTCGAAGGGCGCAGGAGATACCAGCAGGATAAGAATATGCCGCGTAAGTATAGAGAGCATAATAATCAGAAGTAAATTGCGGATACGTGAGGCTACCGTGCTGTGGGGCCTTACGGCCCAATGGTAATATATATATATCCCCCATGATACGATGTAACCCCAGCCGTATTCTCTCTGTGACTACACTCTTCGCTATATCCCATAACACAGACCCCTAAGGAATAACCATACGATCGCCAAGAGGCCCAACCGGCCGGTAATCTAATTTGAATCCCGAGGCTTCGTATCGTAATGGAACACGTATCAAATAATATTACGAGCGATTCGATTTGATATCACTCGTAATTCACGCGAGAGACCGCAGTGTGGGTACCGCGTGTGAACAAAGCATGATTTATCATATATCCCGGTAGACAAATCAAGTAAAAATCTAACCGCAGACAATGCTGTAAAATTTTTTTAAATTTCCAAAAATTTTATATTTTTTCTAAACAGCCTCCCTATTTGTCGTTCTCTCGTTTTCTTTTAAAAAATCATTCAAACTCACCTCGTGAAAAATAATTTTCGAATGATCCGCTAAGAGACGACAGATTCATCTTTTAGTATCAGAATTTATTTACACAAGAGACTCGAAGGTGATTAGTTTAATTTCGACAGGTTTCGATAGCCTCGTTTCACGTTTGATTAGCATGAAGAGTATCTTTTGTAAACGCGCGTACGTGGAAAGCATCGGTAATTCCAAAAGAACGTGAAAACGACTCAAACTGATGCGTGTATACATATATATATATATACACACACGTATTAGCCCAAGGCAAGAATTACACGTCGATTTCGGTTCCGGCGGCTTTCTTGCACTTTGCACATGCCTTTCCGTGAATTACACAAATCGATCCCGACACGTGAATTTCGATCTGACATTTGTTTTGTAAATGGGAGTACTGTCGCGCAAGCATAAGGTACTGTGGACGAGCCTAAGGCACTG
>JARQSV010000335.1:2001820-2035086 GCA_030142285.1 Calameuta idolon | reverse complement strand
TTCGATCTGACATTTGTTTTGTAAATGGGAGTACTGTCGCGCAAGCATAAGGTACTGTGGACGAGCCTAAGGCACTGGGACGTATCCTCGTACAATGTGCCTCCTTATTTCCTCATTGATATAGGCGCGTATAGAGAAAACAGAAGAATGAAAAAAAAATAATATCCTTTTGTCAAAATATCTTTTACAACAGACACCGCCATTGGCCCGTCGGAAGTCGGACTGCATGTTTTTATCACGCCATATGCAAATGAGACATATGCTCTCGGTATGGAGACGCGTAATAAATTACTTGCTTGTACGTAGGCCTAAAATTATACATACTGAACATACGTGCACGTTACACGTACTTACTAAAGACTCCATATGATACTGGATCACGTAATAAGAGATACAGCGAGGAGCAGTAGCTTCTTTACTTAAACCACGTCTTTTTTTTTTTCAAAATTTCTCCATCCCCTCACGATATTCTCCCCTACGAGTTAACAGGCATTAATTTTGACGTAACGTTATTGCCTTATATTTTCGTAAGACTGAATTTCCACGTGGTTCAATATTTATTCAGGATTCGCAAAGACGAGGAAAAGTGGATGCTGTCGAACTGCAGCAATCTAGACTTGTTGACAATATTTGAAATTGCTTCGCTGTACCAAGAAACTTCTGTCTCTCATCTCAAAATGGTTTAGGCGTTTAGAGTGCAGTGGACTATCTATTTTTGGCTTGGTTGGAGTATCTGTTCCTTTTTTTCTCTCTCTCTCCGTCTCGCTCCTTACCTCATCTCTTTTCATCTTCGACTTGCTTCATCCCTTCCCCGTCTCCTTTTCGGCCATGCAATTACCGAAAAAGGTGTCGTAAAACGATTTGCTGGACCTACCATAAACAATGGCCGATCACGAGGTGGACCCTTTCAGGTGGCCAGGGGTCTGTCTAGCCGAAAAACATATACGGAATTACAGGACTTACAAATGGCTCCGAGGAAAGGCTGGTAGTCTTCGGAATACTGAAAAATTTTATTGGCAAGCATCCTTACTACTGCTGTTATTAATACTAGCGCTAGTAAAAAAAATTGTAAAGCTTTATTTTTATGATCATCGCTATTCCTGATTTTAATCCCGGCGAACGATGGCCAAATTCAATTATGCCGAGCTCTGACGATCTCTGTTGCAGAAAACTGGGCTTTACGAGCTCTGCCTGTAAGCTGGGCTCAAAGGTCTCTCTGTCTCTCTCTCTCTCTCTCTCTCCTAGTCGAGGAACTTTTCGAAAGTCCTTGCGGACGTTATAACTTAAATCTTACTTGCACTGTCCCTTGAAAAGTAAGCGGGTAATTGAATAAAGTAAATTTGAAAAATTTTATTGCCATTTCTCAAGGCTGACTCCTCTTTGCGAACTTGGCGTATATTGCTTTTGGTACGTAATAACTGTAACACACGTTTCCATCCGGTGCAGCAGTAACATTGAAATATATAAATTATAAAATTAATAGTGACGAAGCGATTCTCATTATAATAATTGACAGTCTAATTTATTTAATAGTTATTAATTTTTATTCATTATTTAAACGCCGGTGGAGTTAATGAAATTTATATTCGCGAGACTCTTGAAAATTGGCTAACGAACCTTTTATGTTTTATGTTATAGTGCAATTATTATCGCATTGAGACTCATGCCGTTAGGGTCAATTACCAGTGCAGATAGTTAATTACGAATGACCTCGCGGAACCGTAGGCTAAAGGGAAGTAACGCGTTGGATAAGAAAGGTCATTCCTTAATAGATTTAAATTAGTAACGTATCTATGATCGATGACCGTATCTGTATAAGAAGTAAAGAGATGTCGTTAGCGAATTACGGGTGTCGGTTGCAAAATCTCCGTTAATTTCATTAAATTAACTGAATCTAAGTTAATTCACAATCGGTCACTTTCGACAGTCGCGTCCAATCCCCGTGTCAATTGTCATCGTCGATTCGCACAATAATTAGCGCGTCATTATGATTATCACGGTTACGGAAAATAAGCCTGTACCATTCTACATAGAGTTTTCGTTTTACGAGATTGCAGCAGAATCATTGAATTTATATAAGTCAGTCGTTGGCATAGAAAAATAGATAAAAACCTTTTTTTTCTAATTAAATGATTCGTTGCTCTGCTTTGTTAAAATTCATTTGTTTTCGGAAGGACATTAAAAAAAAAAAATTTTTCAGCGAGAGACGTGAAATTAATTAAGCAATATAACAATCGATATTCTGATCTCACCTTGACTATGTTCACCGGCATCAAAGGTCTTACTGGTCATCTGAAAGAGAGCGTCCAGCGGACTACCCTGACCAGGAGTCCTTTTGCCATTTTGTCCACCCTGGGAATTGTGCTGCTGAGGTACCTTCCTCTTGAATTGCTGTTGCATGGCAGGATGATGAAGTCCAGGATGCATCCCATGCAGAGAATGATGATGATGATGATGATGAGCCAGAGGATCAGGACTGCCTGAATCGGATACGGAACTTCGTCCAGAGGAAGAGGAACTACTTAGCGGTGGTTCACTCATGGAACCGGACATGGATGCCAGTGACATTCCCATGAGAGACAGATCACGTGGTCCAGAGTGCTGATGATGATGATGATGATTTAAATGAGTATGATTGCTCTCGACCGTATCCCAAGGACGGACGATTTTCGCCTTTGGTCGATGCGACAGAATGTCAAGGATGCTGAAGGACTTCACTCCGCGTTCATTGGAATCTCGTTCGCGTTCGTCCTCTTCGTCCGACTGTTGAATCTGCACCATCTTCAGTCTTTTCAACGGTTTGAAGTAGTCGTCGGTGCCGCCGTTTCCGTTTCCCGTCCTATCCTCTTCCCGAAGCGAAGTCACATCGCTGTCCAGCATCCTGGACTCTGGTACCCGTCTTCCGGCTGAGGTCCTGTAATCCTCGTCTCTTGAGTACCTCTCGTCGTCGTCCAGGTCATCCTGATAACTTCTAGGACTAAGTCTCTCGTTGTACTCATCTCTGGATGAGCTCAGCCTCTCCTCGTCGTCGTTCTGGGAAACCACTACCAGAGGAAGAGGACTGGGACACCCAACCGAAATCTCATCGTCGTCTTCCTGGGCTTCGGCACGTGCCGCAGGACTTCTCGACGGTGTCCTAGCATGATGACTTGGTGAACCTACACAACCGGATGATCTTCTACTGGATGCTGTGGATGGTGACATCGTGCAGGCTTCTGTCATTTCCGTGGTACACATTATCCAGGATAAGTTAATCACCCTTTTGTCTTGTCACTCTTCGTTATCAAATTGTTTATAATCTCAATCGTTATCACAACAATTATTTCAATAGAGATAGATCTATCTCAGTAAGTACCCTGGAGCATCGTTAGGAGCTCAAGTATTCGCGACGGGTCCGTCTTTTCTAATGAGCCATTCGCACCTCTCGAAAATCCTTCTCAAATTATCAGGCCCCTATTTAGGGACATGCTGATTAGAAATATCACTAATCACATGTAAGTCCTCGTACACCGAGGCAATCTCACGTATTATATTCTCGCTTCACGATACTTAAATTTTTTACTAGAATACAAGCCTTCGCATCGTGCACCGTTACACTGCTTTTGAGAAACAGCACTGATCACCGTCAAACCACCTGGTCCCAAATGGGCCAGTTCATCAGGACCCAAACGTCTCTCACCATGTACTCCAATCGATGACTCTTTGTCGTATCTCACTGTTTAACGTGACACTCTGGCAGTCCAAGTAGCTGGACTTTAAGGACTGAATCGACTTACTCCAACTCGTGTAACAGCACTACGAAACATTAGTATCTTTCGAGTAAAATCGCACACCGTCGAAACGTCAAAATTCTTGGTAAAATTATCGCGCACGGCTCGCCGGTCCCGGATCCGTGATGCGGCACGTCAAGCCAGTGACTCGAAATGGTTTGAACGGATCCCGCTTCGTGTTCCCACTTCAACTCGGTGTAGGAGGGAGTCGGCAGAGATCAAAGCCCCGCGTACAGGAGGGGTGGCGTAAGGCTGGGGCCTTAAAAAGGCGGAGTCTGTGTCGGCACCACCCATCCGTGTCCCGCACTGGCAACCCCTCGGCAAAATGACGCTGGTTCGATGGAATTTTTACGAGATGTACTTAACGCGGCTTCGCTTTAGCACGCGGATAGAGGACAACGGTAGCTACGAGAACTCCTGAATATCGCCATTTTAAAACCTGATGGTTTCAACCTCCTCCCTTACCCGTTGTCCCAGCTATTATGCACATCCCCTTTCTTTTACCCCTTGGTCGTTACCACATATGCATCTGGTAAAAGTTTAAAGCCTGATTATAACTATTCTTAAGCCTTTTCAATACGTGTGCATACGTGCAATGGCGTAGAATCGATACGTTGATCATGCCATTTTTTATTTTTATATTTTTGGAATTTTTTGTCTTTGACAATTTAGGTTTACGACGTGGGGTATCGATAAGTAGGGTCGATTCAAATTTTTTTTTTTTAAGAAATATGAGGTGCTTATTATTGCCGTAGTAATTTACATCGGCGAGTAGATACTGGCAGCTGGTCATAGTGCAATTAGTCTGGTCGGACAGATGGAAATTGAAATTTTCCAGATTTTGAAAAAAAATAAGGGGCAGTTATCTTTTCCTTGTTTAGACCGACAAAGGCATAATTTGACGTTTCCCAAAAATCTGTTCGGGCAAACCCTTAGGTGCAGTGCTGTAAGGAAGCAATGCCCGGCGGTTTTGTACGAAAGGATTACGTGGTGATCGCGTCGGGCGCGCATCGTCCTCTGAGATCAGTAAAATCTTTTTAGAGTCCTTTTAGCTTCAATTTAGCGGGGACCAGGGCCTTTTTAGTCTGTCGGCTTTTCTATCCTAATACAAAGGGGGCGCGAGCCGGCCAAATTATTATGATAGGTCGCCACTGGATTCTGTGGCGGTTCCCTTTGATCTACCGTCGTTTAGCATGATCCCCAGATATTAGGGTGGGCCCTAGGGACCGCGGGGGCCTTGGGGGAAGGTACGCTGCAGAAGAGAGTGGGAGAGAAGGAGACACGATAAACTATCCTCCAATAAGGATTTTCTGGAACCAATCGGACCTTCTTTTTAGACCTAAACGAACCTAAATACCAACACGCTCTTCCCTCACTCCCTTCAAAAAAATCTCCCCCTTAAACCTCGATACAATCGTCGAGTCAAATTTTTCCAAAAATTTCAGCAAAAATTAAAAATAATTTTTTCACCAGTTTCCCATAATTCCCTGTACTCCAAAATTTCAGTCAACGTCAACGATCTTTAAAATTTACGAAAAATCCAAAATTTCGTAAATTTTCAAAAATCTACCTACAATCCACCCTTCACGATATTTCACATGGCAAAACCCAGTGTACACCGAGTTCCGTCTATTTATACTAAAATTCGTATTAAGATCTTAGCCTGTACTTAAACCCATTATTATAATTATTATACAGGTACTAATTACACGTGTTATATTTTATCACTCATATTCCTGACAGAATCATGTAAAGATGATTATGCATTCTACTACTTTCAGAGATTACTCCATCATGTTTTGTCTTCTTCCAATTACTGAGAATATCTGTATTTATTCCTAATAGACAAGAACTCGGTTTATGTCACGCGAAGATCGTGTATACTGACTCACGTCGTAGTACGAATATATACATATATATATATATTTTAATAGTAAATATATCGGTTCTCAGTATGGTTTTCATCCCTTGGGTTTCTAACATAAGTTTTATGTACAGTCGTATTCCTACCCTTACCAACCAAGTGATCCACCCTGCAATCCCCTTTAACCTCTGCGCTATGGAGATCTCGGGAACGAAGAGTGGGGTCTGGACTATACTGCCAGAGGGAAACCGTAGAACGACGACTCTTGAACCGTACGCGATCGTTGCGATGGAAACGCCCACGAACATCGCCGATTGGCTGACTGTTCGCCCGCCTTTCGCTCGCCACTGCCGAGCACCCCTTAGCAATTTATTCGAGGCGATTTTTCGTCATTTCACCTGAACCGGGAAATATTTCCCGAGAGCTCGCAAACGCGCGAAATGAACGGATACATTTTCGACGGTGATTTACCTGACAATTGTTATTTTTAGTTATATTATCATTGTGACCCTCGTTAAGAAATTCTTATCAGTGAACGATGCTCACCTCCTTCGAGCAAAATAAGATAATAGGGGAAAGAGCAGGGATATTTTTATATAAAAAAAATTGAATCACGATTCAGAACAATAATTGGATCAATAAATAATTTTAATGAATGTAAAAGTTAAATTTATCAATTTAAATGTAATTTTACGTTAAAAAAATTGCATTTTTGTCCGATTTGAATTTTCGATAAATCAAATTTGCGCTATTTCTGTGTTTTATCCGATATATTCAATGTCCTTAAAAAGAGAAAAATATCGGTGATAAGCGATATTTTTCAAAGATTTATATAAATAATCAGTGACGGGTTATTTTGAAAATAATTTGAAATTTCATTCGCGACCGGACAGACAGCCTCGTCGCTGGCGGTCGAAATTCATTAGAACCCAAAGCGGGGGCAAAATTTTCGAAAAATACCAGTTGTAGGTAGTGAAGGTGTGACTCTGTAATTTGAAAGATAATTTGGGAAAACCCCTGGAACTCCCCGAAGCCCACAATTCTCTCGAGTTCGCGCATTAAACTCTAGTTAGTCGTTGGGACCCATAAGACTCCGTTTCCATGCAAGACCACCCCGCGAGTATCGCGGCACCCTTTGTTGCCCCCTCCCTAAAGACGGGAACGCTTGACCGGCGATTTTTCAAAAATCGAACAATGCCCGCCGATAGCCATTACCAATCGGACAAACGATCATTCTTTGTTCAACCTGGCGAAGGTGTCAGTCCCAATCCGCTTATTAGCCACGCGACCCTCTCAGCCAAGATCGGTTACAGAAACAGAAACCAATAGATACACTGCAGCCCCTTTACGAAGAACCCAATACCACCGTCCGACCCGTTCAAAAGGGTTGTAGCCTAAACCCCTTAAACCATAAGATTCTTCGAACTGTTATGACTTATCAAAAAATTTTTGCAAACTCTCATAACTTACTATATACAATTTTTTCAAAATTTCAAACGATCATTCTATGTTCAACCTGCCCAAGCTGTCAGTCCCGATCAGCTTATTAGCCACGCGACCCTCTCAGCCAAGATCATTTACAGAAACAGAAACCAATAGATACACAGCCCCTTACTAAGAACCCCATACCACTGTCCGACCCATTCAAAAGGGTTGTAGCCTAAACCCCTTAAACCATAAGATTCTTAGAACTGTGAAAATTTATCCAAAAATTTTTCCAAACTCTCATAGCTTACTATATAGGTACAATTTTTTCAAAATTTCCCATCTCACCCTCGAGCCTGTAAAATGTACAAGATAAAATTGTCATTTAGTCAATTAAAAAATTTTTTTAATATAACGTGTCACATCTACGAACGAGCGACTTCAAATGGTACTTTTAGGTACCGAGAATATACTATGTCCTGTAACAAAATTCAGTTAACATCCAGATGCTCGTATCCCAGTCACGTAGATTAGACGTGTATGTCATGTTTAATGCAAAACTCAAGTGAATGATCGATACACGCAAAAAGAAGTCGAAGGGAAGTGGATAACCCGTCACATCGTAAAAGAGGTAAGTATCCACCTAGGTATACCATGTAGGTGGATAGATAATATATAATTATATATATACATAGACGCACACATATATTTCAACACGTGGCAAAGTATAAGTCAAATAAGTACCAAGCGACGTACAACGTGCGTGTATACGTAAATAGAATAAAAATCACCAACCACGATGTATCCCAAATCATGGAATTACGTGTCCCATAGTAACGTGATTCTAAGAACCCGATGGTCGCTTGAATGGCGGCAACTGACGACTGCCGATCGTATCGTAGCTTCCTCTCATACCTGTAGGATCTACTGAATCAAATCATGACTCGGTTCCGAAGGTCCATTGATAAAAACATGGCGATGCTTAGACGATAAAAGAAAACAAAAGTATGGCGTTGTGCAATGACGCGTGACAAGAGACAGGGAGTCTGTGTCGGAACGATAGAAAAAGAGACGAACCGAGAGATTGAGTGATATATAGATATAGAGATGATGTAAATTGAATTAAGAAGATATGAAATTTCGTGCGAGATGAAAATCGATTTAAGATCGAATTTTTACAAAGTCGATCTTTTATGTACATACGTTTAATATATATGTATATATATGAAATCGGCGAGTTTGACGATATCTACTTTGAAGTAATTCAATTTCGTATAGTGAAAACAATGCCGAGATACGCCGTGTAAACTGGTTAGCTACGATGACGAATTGATAATTGATTTAACGCAGGCTTCTGTTCCGATATCTGAAGTCTTCAGCCTCCTCCAGATCAACTTGATGATCCGGTAAAGGCTGGAAGATCGTTTAGCTATCGAGGACAGAAGCATGGTGTGTCTAAATGGAATTCAATTACGAAATTTGTTCCAGTTGAACGAGCGAAGAATCTTCGTCTCGATGCCATTGTCGATGGGGGAGAGCGACGTCGCGACGTCGATCCTACTGTACCTTCGCCGATTCGTCGACTGACGGACGTTGTCCGCGTCGTCAAGACGACGCGGTTTATGGTCTAGTCCTTCGTGCCGGGGATATCGGAGATAGGGTGAGCACTTGATAGTCGATAAACGGGAAACTATTTTGCACTACGGTAGCGATCTTGGAAGAGAAAGAAAATGAAAAAAATATTGTATAACTTTGAAGGGGGGAGGGGGGGGGGGGGTAAGTAAATTGAAAATTGTGGATTTTGAATTTCCAATTTTTTTTTCATATTGGACCACCCAAAAATATTTTTCGAAACGAACGTTCGAATCGACTTCGAAAGTGGGACTGAAGGTAAAAAAAAGAAAGGTGACATCTTAGTTTGCCGAATTGCCGAAGAATAACGGCAATCAGGAGTTCCATTCTAAGCGCATGAGGCCCCTTTCCAAAAGAGGGCCTTATTTACAGGGAACCATTTTCCATTGTATTCGTCAATGGTGGTAAAACCGCGACGAATTCGCGAGAGTCGGTCGAATCCACACGAAGTCTCAATTGTCGATCGATTTCAAATACACGGAAAGTACTTCGGGTCCATTGTAGTCCCATTGTTGAAATTTTCGAAGTCTATGAAGGTTGTAGATGCTTTTTTGTTACTGTGCGAAATATATACTGCTCTCGGTATATATTCAGCAGCTGGCACGATGTCTGCGGTTAGGCTTACTGCGAATTCGATCGATTTCCGATATCGAGTACTCGAGAGTGTCAGTGTTCCCTTAACGAATCCCTTGATAAATTTCTTGATACGGATCGAATAAGTGACACGTACGTAATTACCTAAAAGAATCCCAAAAGCATACTATACACTGTAACACTATACGCGATATTCGAAATTTCACGATTCTCGAGCACAAAAAAATTACTGGTTCAAAAAACACATCCGCCGTTTACCCGCGTCTAGGTATACAGGCGTGAATGCAGATCGGAAACAAAAGATAAGACTAATGTCAGAGCGGGATAATAAAATGAAGGCTTCCATTTTCTAACGGGTCAAATTAAAAGCCAGTTAGCGCGGACAGGGACATCTGCCCCTTGTTTTTTTTTTTTTTTTTTCGATACCAAAATATTCTAATGGAATTCAAATATTTTTCTTTTAACCTAAATTCCTCGTAACGAAATACACGATATTCACAATCAGCTGCCTATCTAGATTCCAATAACACGTGTACAAAGTAGTACTTAATTATCTACTGTGCAATAAATTTATTATTCGATGCTATATCAATGGCCGCCAACTGCTTATACCCATAAGTATGGCACTATACGTATATATACACACATATGTCATCTATAGTCGATTTGTGAGTAAGACATTTTACCAGAATGAGTTACATAAATCTCCCCATTGAATGGGCTTAATTATTGCCCGGGGTGATCGAGGGGGTTTTTCCATGACTTCAATCTGGTTTGGGGTAGGTCTTCATAAAAGGGAAACAGATCCATTGGGAGGATAGTCCTGCATATTAGTACTTGAACGAAGCGCATCATGTGTATTATACATGTATACATATCAGAGCCAATCCCTGGTAGCGTCCACGGCGGCCATTATCATGCTAATATATTAGCCCACATTATGTCCTTACGTCATTTGTAAAACGACGTCATCATGTCACAAGCTTCCTGGGAGTCTATCGTATACATCCTACCTGACTATATTCACATATGCATATTATATATGTATACATATATACAATCACATACGATTCCGCATAAAGCGCAGTGCTTAGATATATCGATAATACACACGTCAACTAAGCTTTCACGAATTCCCTTTTTCAGCAAAGTCCACGATTAAGCATAAGCGTCGCGACGCCGATTACCTTCGCCGAATGACAGATCGTCCCATTTCCAAGTTCTACCGTAATTTAGATCACAGCGAATATTGATAATCGGAATCGGTCGTTCCATATATTCACATGCATGACATATATCTATGATTGGTATGACTTTTTCGCAGGATTATGCAAAATTCTTGAAATTATTTTTTTACTGCCTTAATTTACCGTTTTTGAAAAAAAAAAAGAACCGCTAGTAACAGTTGCGAGCATTGACATCGTAATATTTCAAGTGGGTCCTTTACCCGCCGTTTACATAGAAAAAGACCCGACACTTCATTCGAACTCCATTTAGGGTCCATTTAGCTCGAATCAGTTTCACTAACCATTTCGAGGAGTGAGATCAGCTCGGCCTGGAGCATTGGTGCCAACAGTGAATTCAGTTTGACAAAAGGGTGGCTGCTTTCCTTTTCCAAGCCAGAAACGTTCCATCAATTTCCTCGAGCGCGCGCCCAACTACGATTTGACACACCTCTGCATTGTCCATGGGCGTAATGACAATCTCCCAGCCACTTTGGCATCATCCTCAGGGCCGGTGACATACGAAAATTTGTCACGCCCTTAGCCCCAGCAGCCCATTCGGTACTGAGGGTCTACCGACTCCTGAAATTCAATGAGACGATACGCCATAATTTTATATTGTTGTGTACAACCTGAAATAGATTTCTTGTGCTCCCGGTGTCATTGCACCCTTTGCGACCTCGTTCTATTCTCCCGGTGGTCAATAGTTTTCTAGGGGGAATATTGTACGTTGCTTGAGACATTATGCCGTCTCATTGACTGACTGATATTAATGTGTAATATATTTTTTAAATATCAGTCATCGGTACTGAGACTCAACTTACAGCCATATGGATACACATAGCCCGTACGTCTGGTTGGATACCCGGGTGATAAGGGAAATTCAGACTGCCGTGCTGTGCTGGATGGGTAACTTTTTTAAATATGATAATTACACAGGCCCAAGTGTTAAGAGTGAAGGGGGCATGCGTGAACGGTAATGGGGGGACGAAAAATCTAAATGGTAGAGATTACTGGGAAAGACGTGCGAACGTCTCTTCCTAGTCTTAGATATCGCGTGTAACTAACGATGCTGAAGATGATTAGAAGCATGAAACAAATGAATAGCTTCCTGGTGAGTTATTACTTTTTTATTCGTAAATTTTACTTCATTTCAAACTAAAGCCAAATTTATTGGCATGCGCGACGTATGACACATCGCGAGTAACAGGGAAGCGTACGAAGTGTTATCAGTGGGAAAATTGTATTATCAAAATTGATTGAAGGGAACGATTAAAATATCAAATCCGATTGGCTCTTGTAATATAATTATACTGAGATATAATAATAACGTATCTTTGACCCTTTATTAAAATTGAATTCGAAAAAGAAAATGAATATTGGCATCGACCAAAGCCGAGAGCTATATTCGAAAAATATAGATATGAATGTCATGACAAAGGAACAATAGTTTCTTTAATGTTTTTTTTTTCTTCGCACCCTTTGAACAGACTGCTTGCCCGAGGCGTACAACCCATCGAACAACCCTGTATTAAAGCAACGACACATCGTATATATGATACAGTATCATATATGTATATGAGAAAATAAAAGCGTAATGGGATCAATAATTATATGATTTCACGATAAAGTCAAAATTTCTAATAACGACCTTTAAGCTTTGAATTGGTTAGGACAGTGATAAGACGATAAGTTTTTATATTCAAAGAGATAAAAGGATGAAATTTTTCAAATTTTCACAGTCTACCGTCTTATCTCGTTTTAGAACGATTCTAACGAGACTTCGCACACGAGTACGAAATTACGAATATTTCCTTGGGAAAATCGCGAACCCATGTAAATAGGGTCTGAAATGTACTGTTGCTGATTTTCTAGCAAGCGTATAGCAATAACCTATCCAGCGCTGCTTTGACTTGCCAGACCATCAAGGTATTACACTTTAGAAGTATAGAGCGTAAAGTATATAAAAGCAATTCGTGTGTGGCCCGGAGATGGCCGGTTCTTCACCTCGCGAACGAGAAGTCGGTTCCCTTTGATGTTCTGCCGCTCGAGTATGGTGGGAGTAGTTCCACCTCTCCCACCCCCACCTCCCCTCTGCTCTTAGTTCGTCCCGACCTCCTCTCTATCTTGCCCACCTCCTCGATGAGGGTCTACCTCGTCCTCGTTCTCGTCCAGCACTATGAATCTCCCACCCCCCATTAGGCCTTTACATTATATGTATCTGGCCTTACGATGCCTCGTGCTAAAGTCGTGTTTCTACACTGCACTACGTGTACCTTTTTATTCAAAGGGCAGGTGGGACGATAAGATTTATCCGGTACCTAGATGTCTGTGTGTGTGTATATATATATGGTCGTCTAGTATTTTATAATATATAGATATAGGGTAGTATATACAAGAATCCAAATAATTCGAGGTCTTATCTTACGTAGCAACAATTACGAGATGATGCTCACAGGAGCGGGATGGCTAATTGCTTGTGTAATTCTTAATTTTACGTTACACGCTGGAATTCTTTAGCCGAGCGATTCTATCGCGCGTATCGCGTTTTCCGACGCGTCCTCGTGTGTACGTAGGACGTCGACGTCGCGCTTCGTTTACCGTTTGGTCGTAGTTGCGAGCGCGCGAGTTGATTCATTTGTTATTCGTAATTTTATATTCGAGATAGAGTTGAGATTCCGTAACGAGGCGATTGGTATCTGCACTCGTCGCCATTTATAAATATTATCATTTTTATGGTACAGTGGAGATCGTCAACGCGAGGACATAATTTTATTGCAGTTTGTAGAGAGAGTTGACAATTTTTTTTATTTACATCTTTTTACGTTATTATTGTGCTATTTTCAATCGATTTTTAAGCATAAGCACATGTCGGGTCGCGACGCCTCGAGGAACTGGATTCTTATATGGGGAGTAACACGTGGTAAGTGACAGTTCGGAATAACATTACGGATCTCGAGCTGTCAGACTCGAGTGAAATCCTGCAATTGTCGTCCGTTGGAAATAGCTGGTACAATTGTTCGTTAAAAGTTTCCGCAATGGAGTAATATAGCGGGTGGCGGGGGGGGGGGGGGGACGTCTTGACGCTACGACGTCGGCGTCGTGGCTGCTCGCACTGAATTTACAACAATTTAGTCGGTAGGCGTTGATGAGACAAACGGCCCGGAACACTGTGCGCCATTCTAATGACATTTTCTAATCTCGATTGCCCATCTGTGTCCACACTCAGCCGCAAATAGGCAGACACGGAGAAGCCTGTAAGCGCCGAGAGATGTAATCGACGCCGCACGGTGTTTTAATTTTTGAGGAATTAATTGCCCGTCGCGCGTTTTTTCGTCATTAAAATGATATTACATCCGCTTCTGGAAACGTCGGATAATTTACATGCGCAGGGTGCCGGTTTGCTTACACAGAGGGGGCAGAGGGTATTTTCTTTCTCTTGGCCTGTGAGTTACGGTATTTTCATGATTGCCTTGGATTTTGCATTATGTACCGTATATAACACTCATCTCTACGATCTCTGTATCTAAACTGTGAATCCCTGTCGTTTTAATTAATCCTTGAATTTAATTGAAAAAATTAACCTACGACGATTTTAAGAAATTTTTTTTTACATTATTTCCACAGTTTTATTCCAGCAGAATCCCTTTTGCGATTATATTCCTTTTCTTATTGCTGATTGTTATAGAGGGTTATTCGCGATAAACGCACTGTCTGAAGTTGGCTCGTTTATTTGAATTCTATAACAGCGCCACATTCGGGCGGTACTTTGCGATGAATAACGTTATATGTATATACGTATATTGTTTGAAATTAAAATGTTTTCTTACCATATCCTGTGTGGGATATATATATATATATATATATATAATTTATATACCGTATACCGTGTGAATAAATAATAAATAATTTTAAATATGTCTTATTATCCGTGAGCCTATCATACGCAAGCAGCCAATTATGATTGAGATGCATGTATATGAGTGAGAGGTAGGCTCACTGCAGTATACAAATGCAAATTAAATTGCGCGGCTTATGAGAGCAAATGTAATTTCGGGAAGATGACAGGCAACAAGAAATAAATTATAAAAGGGTTTTGCCTCCCGTTATAAATCGTTTATTTATGCAACTTTTGCGACGGATGAATATTACATTGATATTTTTCATAGTGATTTTACGTAAATCCCACTATAGTTCGATATGGATATGTGTATCAGGTATACACACCCAAGATACATATGTATATACCTTATGATTATTTCGTATTCGTGACAGAAGTAAATTCCGTAAAGCAGTCAAATTCCGTATGCAATCGTCCGCGAAACTCGATGCTCTCAATTCGAAAGCGCCAATTTTCTTGAATTCAATTACAACTATACTGAATTCTATTTGCAGTTGAAATTTTACTGACGCCCGTCACGAGATTTGCTCGACTTCACGAAAATTTCGAAATTCTTCGACAGTATGTGTATATATGTATATATATCCCAATATAAGGGAAGTAACGCATTTGCCGATATCGATTGATGATTTTCGAATTTTTATTAAACATTAATATCGAGAGTAAACGTAAAATTTGAAAACAAAGAGAAATTGATACTGAAAATCTTTTATTATAATTATTTACGTGAGAATATCGAAAATAAAAATGATAACGAGCTACAGTGGCCTTTGAACGGCTCTATAAATTTTCATCTTCCTTTTACAGCCTATTTCTCGAGACATAGTAAGTTTTACTAAGGAAACACACTTTATAGCCACCTCTTATCCCTGTAATAGCTATTAGTGGAACGCATCTTAGTAAAGTGCAAAAAAATGGTATCATACCGAAAGCCATTTTCTTGGAAAATATTATTCTTAAACATTACTATGATCGAGCACGTGAACAAAGATGAATTCAATAAAAAATTACGATTTTACTACAATACTAAGGATACTAACACGCAGGAACGTAATTTTTTGAAAATATAAAAATTTCATTTTTTTAGATAAAATTTTACAAAATATAAAAAAAATATCATCAATACGTAATCCCACATGATGTATCTTCCTCGATATTCGCACGACATACTCAAATGAGTTTCAAGTATCGAATTAAAAACAAATTCTAAAGTACAAAATTCGATACTTGCCAATCCCATTGTTATTCAACGATCAAAGATTTCAAGTATAAAACATATTTTTTTCTTACCCAAAAATGTAGCACACAAAGATACAGTATAACAGTGCACGTCGATCTGCCTGTCCGAAGGAACCGGAACAGTCATACCAACAGCCAATCGAGTAACTTGAAGTGGTGTAAGCGATCCCTATAACATAGTATGTCCCGTCCAGGGTAGCTTTAGATACGTGTCCACTGAATAATGGGCAAGAGCTTAATGGCTCTAAAAATGCATTTTGCAAAGTGCACCAATGCAACCCACCTTTTTATCGTGTGCCGAAGCCATGCAGTTGATAATTACATAAAGGGGGTGGTACGTGTAACTGTATAATAATTAATCATCTCCGAGAAGGAACTAGCTCTCCTACCGGTCTTTCCCGGCCAATTTTGCCAATTATCCGTAAAGTGAGATCGCGTGCGTTGCCGTTGCAAACGCGTGTAATTTTATTCGGTAAGCGTTTAAACAATAACCTATAATTGCTAATGACCGACAGGGGTCTGCGTTGTGTGTCTATTCAATGGGAACATGTATAGGCTAGAATCATAGGGAAAACGGTATACGAATTATCAGCCTACATTTAATGATTCCATAAAAGTATAACATTCGTACCATCCGATTTACCTACAAAATGACAGAACTTCGTTAATTCGATTAATCAGCCGAAATCTTTGCGAAATGTCACTCTCGTTGCTCCGCAAGCTCAGCCGCGTTGCACGTGCAATTGGTGCGATTAATCAAATGCTATACGTAGCTCTGTAATGATAGTGGAGCTGTGTAATAATCTTATCAGTACGGAAGTTGCACCCCAAATCCGACAGAATCTCTCGGTACTAATATTCGCGTGGTTTAGGTGCACGCGAACCAATAGAGAAAGTCACGAAAAGCCTCGGCCTGTAAATCCCTATGGAAGTATGATTATTCTCTATGGCCAAAGAAAATTATTCGAATCTGATAAAAGCGAATAAAATAATTTTATAAGAAAGAGCATCTGAAGTATCTAATATCTGTTCGTGTACATTCGGCAGTAATCATTCGTGTATGTAAATTATTTCTAATCTTTTACCGCTACACCTACCACGTCCTTCTCTAAAACCCAAATGATTATGATTAAAAAATTTTTTTAATTAATCCATATATATATATATATAGTGATAAAATTTCTCGGCATTTCTTACAGCACGAAGTTGTCTGCTGATAAATCATTTAAAAGGCACGACATCTGTAGACATTCCATGTGATACTTTGTACTTCTTTACATTCGGCTCTTTTACTCTTAGCTATCGTCTCTCTTGATTTGCTAAGCAGTCCTTTTATTCTTCCTTTTCCAATGGCGGGAATAGAGAGCGAGCGACATTGAATGTCTCGTCGCGATCGAGACGGACACCGTATGGTTAGAGAGTTACGTGTTATCTTAAATAATGTATCCGCGTCGTGTGGGTTTACGGTGGAGCCTATAGATAAAGAGGCTAACAACCCTAGTTGTTTAATGTTCTGTAGCACGCCAAGGAAAATGGCCGCCGTCGACGGGCATCAAATATTCAAGAAATCGAGCGAGTCCCAGTCGCACGTGAATGCTTCTCGCTACGGTGAGCTGTCCTGTCGTTTTTAAAGGGAAAAAACGATAGACGGTAATACACCTTCTTATTCTTATTCTCCTTCTTTTCCTTTCTCTTGCATAAGACATGCGCCACGACGCATCACTCTTTCACGCGTTACGCCCGTCGATAGAAACTTTGACAATTACGTATTAATCCTGGGGACTCGATACAAAAGATTACAATGTGTCTGGACTTATTTTTATGGATAAGTCCCGCACAGTGTATAGATACATAAGGACGAAGTAGATGATTCTTTGGAAAATTTCAAAATAATTATCAATCTTTTTGAACTGTCAATGAAAATTTTTTTTAACAGTCATCTTGTCACACGTGGCAATATGTTCGAAGATCCACGTCTCACGGTTAGTCGGGAGGCGAAGAAAAACAAAATGGACGACCGATCTCTGGATATCGGGTGAGAAATGGAGTTTCTCATAAGACAAGAGGGGTTATTCGAGGCGAGAACAATGAGTGTATCCGTTACAAAACCGGAAATTAAAAAACATCATAATAATAACCCTGCAGTGAAAGGGGATCTGGTGGGGGATTTATCGTTCCTCGTGTTAGTTCTCCTAATGTGGTCCGTCATTTTCCCCAAATTCGTTTCCGGTTTGATGTATATTTTCATTTTGGTAATGCACGCTTATGGGGGTCGACCGAAATTATGTCGTAGCGAACAATTGGCGTTGGATCTTAATCGAATCCGGATAGTTTTGTCGTGCGATCAAAATGAAGGAAAAAAAAGTTCAAAAAAGATGGAGAAGCAAAAAGTTGAAAAAATAGAAACAGTAGGAATCGTTACTTGGGACTTTTAATATTCCCATCGTCAAGCTCGGTCCAATCTCAAGTGTTTCCAATTACGCCGTCAGACGTCGAACGGCGCTGTAGTCGACTTTTTAAATGCGTCCCTGAACTTTTCAAAAGCTTCGTCTCGCCGCGCCAACTAATGTAGATGTTTGGCCACGGTTTCTCAACCGCGACTGGCGAAATTATATGACGCAAGTCAGTTCGTATATTTTCGATAATGAGGATCAGCGGAGAACCACTGGACCCATTAAAATGTAAAGGTGGACGTACAAGAGTAATAGATAGAGCATCAAGAGGTCCGTATATATATATATATATATATACATCAGAGAAAGAGAGAAAGAAGATACGCGGTAGCTTCTTATATCATGTAACGTATATAACGATATCGATATTGCCACGTAATCGATCAATCGCAAAGTACACGCATGCAACACTTTTTCCACATATACCTTCGACATTAGCCAGAGTAGCTGGAAAATGAGTGCGAAGGCCAAGAAGGTGGAGACAGCGCCATACGGGATGCGTGTATGCAAATGTTTCTTCTCACTCTTTTCTTTTTTTTTTTTCGTACCAATGAGACATCCAGTTTCACGAACTTGGCATCACGCAGTCCCATTTCAGGGGAGGCCCATTCATCGAGCGTGCCCTGCTATTTTAATAACCACATCCTACGGCGGTGAACCAAGATGGCGGTCGCGGGACCTCGTCGCCAGGAGATGCCACTTGACGTCGTTTTACAGTATATTACGGTATCGTTAGCTCTTGGCGCGATAGTGAGCTCCCACCGACACAGGCTCAGGTCAGGGGCGTATATTCGCTGGAAGTGAAAGGGCGCTTGATATTATTATATAGTCTTTGAAACGAATGGATCGAAGATGCGATAAAACATGATAAAAGTAGCAACTGGGTACGAATGATTAACGATAGCAAGTACTGTGAAATTTTAACCGACAGGTAATAAAAGTTCAAAGTGAATCGGCGAGTACCTGTTCGATATTATTATCCCGAACGTGGCACTGCTGGAACTTGACACAGCCCTGCGTCCTCTGGCTGGACACAAAATGCACGCAGTATATGTTAGACCGCAGTCGTGTAGTCGTGCAGCGTGCATACCTTCTCTTGGCCACGTCTCGACTCACTCCCGTTTCTCCGGCACGGGTGGAGCGGCTCCCTTTGATCTCTTGGCCACGCCCCCTTTTTTCATTTTTTTCACTCCTTAAAAGGCAGATGGACAAAGTGTATTGTAAAGTGGGCAGCGAGACTACGCTGTAGGTGAAGCTGCCAAGCCGTGTCCAATTACAATTATTGAGGACTCTGCAGGAAGGAAGAAGGCAGGATCGCTCGAATGCCTTGCTAATTAGCCGATCCTGCAAACGGGACGTGACTCTAATGGTCCGAAAAATCAGCAATACTTTCGATACCCCGAATCAACGAGATCGTCATACGGATCCTTGGATCGTTCGATCATAACGTTACACGTATATCGCCGCATCGATCACTCCCGAAGAATCTCTTTGATTAACAGCCTTTAAATTTTTTTTTATTTTCAAAGAAAAAAAAATTCATTTCCGCGGCAGATTCTCCAATACGTCCTTGCGTCATCGAGTTGATCACTCGATCAGCCATTGATCCTATACTCGTCCACATATACATATATACACACTGTAAGTAATGCACAGGGGATGCAAAGTCCTAACCGCGCTTCACTGGGCTTTGGCAGAATATCAATTATCCAGGGGAGCAATAACTATCGCAGAGTCATCGATCTTTGGTTAAAGTTTTGTTTTGTCGCTTTACAACCCAGTGAACTGTGACGCTGTCAGGTGACGATCCGCTAATGAATTTCAGGCCCCGTTTACTCTGTTTGCTCGAAGCTCGCATCCCGGTTAATTGGTTAATAAAACGGCAGAAAGGACCCCCCTTTCGCCCTTCTTACTTCTCCCTCTCTTATTTCATTGATCTCTCTTAGCCCCTTGGACGTTCATATTTTTCCTTCTCGCACGCCTATATGCTTCCTCTCTCTTTCTCTTTCTCTCTTACGCGCCTGATTAATTAACCCCCTGCGCGACTGTTTTTTGTTTTCGGAACGAACTCACGGCTCACGGACTTTCCTGTCTCACCCTTTTTTACATCGCGGATCACCTCAGACCTTCGTCTGCGACTCTGTAGGCATTCCGGACTTTGGTACCACCTTTGTCTTTGTCTGTACCGTTATCTTGTGCTCTTCCCCTTTCCTCTCTATTAAGGCGCGTTAATTGTCCCTGATTCGCCGTGGGTCTTCCGTTAATTTGCTCCTCGATCGAACGACGTGTCGAGTAACTGTCGCTAATGAATCTGGCCACTTTTTTTTTCCCTCATCCTTACGTAAAAGACCGAGAAAACTGGTACAGGATTCGCGAATCGGTACTAAAATTAAATCGAAGGCAATTGCCCGATTAAAAAAAAATGTGTTGGATAATTTTTATTTCTCTCGGACGATCTTTTGCAACGTTTCGTAATCGTTATTCGCCATTGTTTTTTTTCCTCTTCGTCCCGGAACGACTTCGACGTTGCTTCTCGCTGAAACGTCTTTCTTTACGTTACCAATTATGTCTCGTTCATTGTCGACCGCGCGAAATTATGCGCGGTAAAATTGCAAAACGCGGCCATTGTGCGACGATCTTCTCCGTCCGAACTGTCTCGACGAACTTTGACGTTTATGACGCCACGTGACTTACGATTTATTTATACCAGCGACTTCTCTTTGTAATAGTAATACACGCTGCATAACGCTTCCTCTCTTACGTATAAACGACAGCCATTTTAAAAGGCCCTTAACTCTCTTTAGTGCACCTGGGAAAGACGGTAATCTCCATAAAAGAAGAAAAATTTTCATTCCCAAAGCAAAATCCTGACCTCGTATCCGATCCGCGAAGATTTAAAATAGATAAGAATAGTCGTAATTAACAGATATCAATTTTTTATCCCCGTGTTATCGATATCGATTGAATCCAATATTTCATCTTTTTCTTTCAAATCTTCATCACAATAACTTTACCTCCAGACTGTACCCACATGTGCCACACGTCCTCGAAAACTAGGTACACCCATATCGAACGTATATTTGTATATCAGACGCCCACATTCGACCCGCCATCAAATAGAAAAGAAAAGTCAGTCTTTGTTATGCATACCCGGTGCTCGTCGACGATAATAAAATAAAGCGTCCTTTTACGATTATTGCCACAGCGAGTTGTCACTACCGTTTGCCCGTAACAGCAGACAATGCGACCCTTGCGCGACAGAAATGTGTAACGTTGTAGCCGCTTCGCGAATCCGAGTCATGCACCCATTTAATGCCTGGCGTAAAGGCAAAACGATCGGAGCGTCTTTGAGCGAAGTAACACCCAAAGAATATGTCCCTTGTATACAAGAAGCGGGTATATCTATATGTAAAAGCTAAATATAGTCGACTCATTAAGAGGTAAGAAAGAATATATTCCAAAGAGTCTCGAGTCTGAAGCCTTCCTTGGACACCATTTTTTTTTTAGTCGCGAGACCCGTCAACACCGCCATTGCGTTAGCATACCGCGACTAAATATCAATTAGCTTTATGCATATGCATGCTCCACGTGACTTAACGCACCCATATATTTCGTCCAGTAACGCGTAAACGTCCCACGTGTATGTTGATATGTTGATATAGTTAGATACGTGTGAGATTGTTTGAAATTTTCATCTCTTGTACAGCCAACAGTATACGTATTTTGTATATGCATATAATATACAATATCGAACTGTACTATAATGTGTTCGGTATAACTATTAATTTAGGTATACTCCGTGGTCCCTATATACGCTTGTAATATTCCAAGAGGACATTTTTTAGTTAGCGACGTTTCCACTCCTATCGGGCATCGAAGGCAATCGCTAATGCCTCCCTTAACAGTGTAACGGGCAGTTGGTTGGTTGGTACGCTTGAAACATGATTGCGACGGTCGTTACGTTCGACGATACGGATCGCGCTTTTCATGCCAAAGGAACTTTATTAGCTACGTGTTGCGATTCGAAACGAAAGAGAAGCTGGTGGCTGACTGTGGCTATTATTACGTGCATGGGATATTCGAGTCTGAGATAATACAGAAGAAAAAAAGTTATTACAACTGAGTCAAGTCGGTATAGGTACTTATAGTGATGGGTATAGCTGGAAGGGATTGCTAGAAGATACTAATAATATATCTAGCTGGATAGTGAAGTTCGTTCCGTTGTAAAACAGGTGAGACATCCGTGAAGTCTGCTAAAACAAATTGCACACCTGCTGGCAGAAGGTCGTTCGGAATGGGAGTAGCTGTGCCTAGGTTTTTTTTTTTTTGAGTGAAAGCCAATTTTTTTTTAATTTTCACACCTGAATCTCTCGATACTGGATTTGTTATTTCTTGTGTATTTTATTATGTGCTTCCGATCGATGACTTGTATAATATTTTTGGATCTTTTTGGCTCAGAGTTTGTGTACTGATTTTTGATTGTGGAATTGTAGATTTTTCAAAATTTTTTTTTATTAAAATATTTTAGCTTACGGTTGAGAGCTCTTTATGGGTTTTCTTAGAAATTAAACTGATCTGACGTTATGGAGTTCGGCTCGTACCAAAGAGTTCGTCTCATATTGACCGATCATGGTCATTTATAAGGAGAATATCCGAAAACGGTCTATTTTGATAGAGCATACCGAGACGAAAGGTCGGCATATAAACTGTCTTGATTATTCAGGGTAAAAGAGGCTCGAAATATTGAATTACTTTATTTCGAATTATCCACGCGAAGCCTTTTCGTTTTTTTTTGTTTTGTGATGCTCCACAATGCAAAGGGATCCCCTTTGCCTGTCGTTACATCGTATAGGTAGCAGCTATATACGTGTATATCCCTTTCAGGTGGAAAGCCCCTTGTTCTCGTAGGAGAAATCCCATAGCCTTTCGTTTCGGCGTCATAGATTCGAAAGTCTTATTGAGCAGAAGAGTGAGAAAAACAAAGAAAAAAAGAGATAAAAAAGAAAATGAAAAACAAAGATAACCTGAAAATGTCTTCCTCGTAGCAGCTCGCGAGAACGAAACGCGGGAACGAAGAGCGTCGCGCGCCAACTGTCCAAATCTTGGCTGTAATGCCCACAACAAAAAAGGGCCCCCGCGCGCGACGTTCGCTAAGATGAACAATATTGTCCGCATAATAGGGACATTTCCGGTCGGAGAATAAAGAGTTCAGAGAGACAAATGGCGTCCGACGGCTCGTGAAAATACTGCGCCCTCTAGAACGTGACAGTGAGCGATCGCATGACGACGGGAAAGATGCCCGTTTCTCTATATACACCTTCAGGGGGTGAGTAGGTGTCTTTAAGGGGGGAGGGATACTCGTCCTTCAAAAAATGAACTAATTGCTAGCAACCATCTTGCGACTCTCTGTTCTCTGAAGAATTTCTTTCCTAAACTCCTTTTTGCCTTTCCCGCCGTCGTCGAGCACAGTGCTGCCCTCTCGTGGGAATAACCGAACCAGCGATCCGTGAACGTAACCTTTACGTACACGTCAGAAGTCGCGCGTTACTTACGTCTTGTGATCCGCGAGCGAGGAAAGCTCGGCAAACAAAAGACGAAGAAGCTCCATACTAATTACGTTCACGATTTACACGGTGATGTCTCGTTATCCGCTGCTGAGACTCGTTGATGTCTGGACTAGATTAAAGTGACTGCGTAGTGTACAAATTAAATGTTCGGCCCCCAGCGCGTACGATCTGCTGACACGCTTGGCCAGTACCTTCGGATCTTGTATACGTGGATATAACCTAACCAAGAAGAAGGTAAAAACGCATATGAAAACGTGGACGAGGATTCATCGAGTTCGCGAAGGAGCTACGCTTCGCTGCCCTGGATAAGGACTCGCTAAGTACGTGCTTGTGCATGGTTATTTTTTCCAGTGTAATGCCATGCACTCTGTTTACGCGCCATCTTAGTTACGAGTGCGGAGGCATATGGTATTCGGTACTATTTCATTATGGAAATTCCAATGGGATCATTGCGGAGTCGAGGTCGTTACTCAATTGGCGTAGCCTATCCATTTAATATCTTCAGGCAAGTGATAATCATTTTTACTCACGTATCAGTAGCCATGCTATAATTTTACGTATGTGCACTGCAATTGCCATGAGCCGAGGTAAGGTTACGTTTAAGGAATTTATCTTTACCAATACTACCCGATAGAGTTATCTAGTCATTAAATTACGTGAATTAATGAGCTCTATGGAATTTTTAGAATATTTCATCTCCCGTGCCTGTCATCTAACTTGGCTCGAGATGGACCCAGCACTTGGCGCTGCCTCAACCGTCATTATTAATACTCGTCCTTCTCTTCGCCAAAATGGTGTATTAAGTGTTTTGCCTGTAGCGAGAAAGTCGAATTACTGGATCAAGTACGACGGGAAAGGAGAGAGAAATCTCAGGACTAACCTAAGAGACTGAGAACGGAGACACCTGTCGCCTCTAAATCTCACTACTTAGGCCGATCTTCGTCACGGTGTCGGCCACGCGGAGTCTGCCCCTGTGTATCGCGTTTAATTGGCTAGCGTGCAGTAACTGCGCTATTTATAATTACGAGTCATTAGTCCATTACTTGCACTAAACAGTTGCATGTTGGGCGAGTATGCACTTTGATCTGCCACGCGTCTCAAAATAATGACAAGCAACATTGTAGCATTCGAAATCTCATTTCCAGAGATACCGACAGTTGTCCCATTTTTGATAAAATCAACGGCACGTCGACTCTCGACAATTTAATGTATATCTGAGATACATTTGTCTGTTTCAGAAAAGGAAAATCTTTTTCACTCTGACTCCGACTTCGTGGAAGTCACCTACCGGTGGGCACCTAGTTAAATCAAGTTGTGGACGTTGCCAAATGCTTCTAACAAATGGCACGCTACACGGGGGCCCGATCTACGTAATTTAATAAGCAACGTAGTTTACGAGGCGCTCAGCCAACCGGGATATACATATACTCTGCCTCGGGTACCCTCAAGAGTAGCAAAGATTCAAGAGAGACAGAGTCTGTTCGCAGCATCTCTTCACGGACCATATCCAGCGGTTCCTCTGACTCCCAAAGCAGCTAATGTTGTTTTAATTAAGTAGGCGGTTAGCGGAAAGAATTCAACATGTATTTTCCTCTTCTATTTCCAGAGGTGCCACGACGCTACATGTGTCCCTCGTATGTTCAGACGCGATGGACGATTTCGCCTGACTAATCGCTGTGTCTCGAGAGCTGATCTTCCTCTCTGTACTCACGTGTATGAAGATACCCAAACGTACAAGAGACGATGCCGTCCTTCTACTGGACCTTTTCTTTAAAGAGACGCCTGTCGACCCCTACTCAAGACGTTTTCTCGGACGTCTTCTAACTACGTACTCCGCGGCTCGAAAGAAATCCAAGTACAAGTCGAGTGGTGACGATGAACGTCGCAAATTATCTGTTTCCGGTAATTTAGCACAGTGGCTAGTTCGTTAAGAGATATTGTATTACTTTGATAATGTGTTTTAATTTTTGCTTTTCTTTTTCTTTATTTTTGCTTCTTCTTTTACAGAATTACTGAGCACTGGGTGAACCTTAGAAATGCATGGAATTAAGAAGGAAGGATCGATCATGCCGTTTCTTAAATTTACGAGGGTCCCATTAATCAAGAGTTTAGCGTTTGACAAAATAAATACACGGCAAGTCCTTAATTAACGCTACGGTGCCCGGGCGGCTGGTCCGTGCGTCGGTGCAATTCCAAGTTGAATAAGTTAATAAGCGGACGCGCGTGGAATCGTTCTTAGATGTTGTGGACAAGAAAAAATAAAATTGTCAGTCAGCGCGGATTTATGACTGACTTTATCGTAGCCATCGATTCTTTCTGTTGTTCTTCGTCTGCTTAGTCCCGGGTTTCTTTTTGTTGCTTCTAACGTCACTTGACTTCTGCATGTTTTAGAGACACGGTAGATGGGGAGATTATTGCTGAGGAAATCTGTTAACTGTTATTTATTCGCTAATTACATGTTACGACGTATCCGATGGCTGCTGTTCTTTTGCTACTTTATATGACTCGTATTGGATGAGTTCTGGGTCATTGAAAACTCGTCGTTCCGAGAACTGCATAATTTTTCCATTGAGAATTCATTGTTCACACTGTCCGGCGATAAAGTGCTTATCGAGTCAATCGGTACGGATAATGCTCTGCGTTACGCTTAAATTATAGAGCTTGCTGATTACGATGAAGATGTTTGCAAGGCAAACACGTTCTGTATGGTCGAGATTTTAAACGAGGTTGCGACCACCTGGAGGACAAGATGCGTCTTCGTCTGTGGCGGCATCTGGTGAGTACTATTTGATACTGTAGGTCTATAAAAATAATTTTTCGAACAAACTTTTTTTTCTATTGTTCGTAGATAAATAATTGTGTCATATTTTGTATTTCGTATTATTATGCAGCAGATACATCGTGACTTACGTTTACCATAAGTCGGTAATACAGTATTCTGTGTAAATGGTAGTATGGTCGATAATATTCGAAACTGTCAATAAGCAGTTCGATAAATTAAAGGTATTTTTTTATTGACATAGTACAAATAGAAATATTTGATTTATTTAAAATATTTTTAAATACTACGACACTAGTTTCTTTATCGATAGAATCGAATACTACTGCCATCTGCATGACCATGTCGTTACTATACTCAATGCACCAAGCTACTATGGTTACAGGATGCGTTATTGGCAACTGGTGTTATTTCTTTTTTTCATGGTAAATTGGGATTTTCACAACTATCTTTTAACAATATATACATGTGCGAACTCCCAAAATTCAGCCAAAATTTACAATATAATAAATTCCAACAATAAAAACCAAAGTATGTTGTGATCTTCTATTGGCCAAATAGTCTTCTGCATTCTTACCATGTACATCAGCTCCTATGATAATAATACCCGAAAACCCTTTAATCCACAGTAGATAACGAAGTAGCAAACCGATAAAGAATAATGTGTCCAAAAAACTAGCTTACAATAAACCCACGCAAATATCCATATTACAATAACAATATCGTCAGATCAATAATAAAACCGCTGCTATCCCACGTAAAAAAATTTCTTCCGCGATCCCCATCGAATACCACTATACTTTACGGCTGAGCAATGCGCGTGAATGGTATTAGCGTCATAACTCTGTCGTTGAAAAAAAAAAGCCATCTCTTCAGAATCAGCACGCGATCGATTCCGACACAACATTTAATGCAATCATATTAATTCTAGCACCAAAGAAGCAAAGCAAGGATACAAAACGAGCAAGCAAAAAAGGAATGAAGAGAAGTAAAAAATGGATCACAAACAACGTAATAAGACTCCCAGTAGACGAACTCCTTTGGGTCCGGCTGCCTTATCGTTGGAATGTTAAAAGGCCGCCCCTTCGTCAAGTTGAATTTATTCGAATTAAAATCCTAAGCCCAGGGCCGCGAGCTTGCTCACTAAAGATAAAAGCTCCAAGCTGTGGATAGGCTCTTGGGGCCCGACATTGGCCATTGCCGTACCTGGGACCCCTAGAACCCGCAAGGTCCCCGCTTTATGCGGACACTTTATGCCCCCGATTGCGAGCGACACCGGAACGCTCTCAACCCAATGCCGATCTGATCCTTTTCCGATCGCAAAACGACCATCGCTTTAATTTAGACTTCCCAGAACCAAGAGTTTTCTCCTGGCATTGCCGCGCGCACCTTAGCCCCGCTGTTTACTAATAGCCCAGTACCAATTTATCATGAGTAATGGAGTTAGAAGTACACTTGCGCAAGATATCATTAATTCAATCCATAGGATGCTGATTGCGATGTATTTATTCATACCGATCTTATAACCCTGTCAATTTCTTATCACGTATCTATACGTGCTACCATATGTATTTTATACATAGGATAATGATTTCGGTCACATTTCAGTATTACATTAAAATACGTCAGTCGCTATTCGATTTCTCTATTACGAGGCTATTAAAAGATGAAGTCGATCTGCCACGTGTAACCGATCGGTAAAATCTCACCCGTGAAAGTATACGTACTAAATTCACATAGCGTGTCCCTGTATAATTTAATACATCGAATATGGCTATAACAAATTTATACGTTTATCTTTACACCGTATCAAATATATCTAAATTCGTATAGGATCGATAGCCATTTCGCATACGTAATATACGAAGTAGCCAAAAGTAACTTAAAGGCTCTCTCGCTATGGATCATTCCCGGTGTCGCTATTACGTTGGATATATAAGAATCCCATAAAAAGGGCCGGACACGATTTACGTTTGATTATAGCCTAGCGGGTCAAAAGTCAGGAGAAATGACTGTCGATGCCCATTCGAAACAATCGAGTGGAGATTATAGGTAATGACTAATGGCGTACCTTAATCCAGACGGTTATAGGTATGGTGAATGAAAGACTGCGGAGAATCGATTTACATATATATACATATCCACATATACTGTCCCTTAGACGTCTTCGTCATATAAAATACTTTTTTTTTTTTTTTTTTTAACGAAAATACCTATACTTTTTCTCGGGACAACATTGCTCAAGTTTTAATGGAATTTCTATGATCGCGTGATTTTGGTATTTCGATATTTTTCGTTTTCAGCTTTACTTTATTTTACGAGTCGGTACACCGTATAACGCTGTTACGTTCCTTTTCGTTCTTCCACCGCGAAGTTATTGTTATTGTAACAGCTCCTGTCGTTAAAACGTAACGCTAAGTGTTCGCGCAGTCAAAGAAATTCTACGAGCGTTCTTATAAAATGTAGCTTTATAAATTGCTAGGGTATCTTCGAGCTTAATAGCTCCTAAGGTATACACGACGATAAAGTTACCGCTACAATTAAGTCGCGCTCGTAAAACGTACTTGCGGATTAGGACGATTGGTGGATACGTGTAAAATTATGAAAGGACTTAGAATATGGAGAAGGGAGCGAAGTTGTCGAATTTTTAGGGGGAGGGAGTCCATTGGATATATTTTGGTGAATTTCGAAAAATGAAAAAAAAGGATACCAAAAATCGAACGAATCACGTAGCACGGGTACTTATGTCGAAAGATGAAAGATTTTACCTACACGCGCACGTGGTTCGTACGATACGATTCAATTAACCACCAGCATGGAAATTCCACTGATATAATATATCTGCCGACTATACGTCGTCGTACGCGCCCCTCAGACTCAATTCCATATTCCAAGATGGCCGCGTGCGCACGGAGGTTGGGGTAAAAAACGATGGACGTAATAACGTAGTATCGCTAATGGCCGGGCAATTTCAGCGGATACGAATGCTCTCCGGGTTTGGTCTTTTTTTTATTTTTTTTTTTTTAATTCCTCTCCGGAACCCTCCTTCGCTTTGAACTTCTCGTTCTTGGTCCTCGCTGGTTGGGCCTTGTGCCGCCGACCGTAAGCGCAAAGCTCCTCAAAGACCCCGATCTGAAATTTAAGCGTTGGTAAATGGGGGCCAGGACGCGAGGGATACTCGCATCCCGACAGGATATTGTTTTCTACGGAATTGCCAGGCTGCGAGATAATTAAAGATCGTTATCTTCTGTAATCTGAAGTCTCTGCCGAACGACATGACCTTTGGGACTTTGTATGTGGGTTGGTTAAGCGTCGAAGTACTTCCTTGGGAACGCACGGTGTACTTTGCTGTATCTTATTATTAGATTTTAAGGCGAGTTTCTAATAGGCTTTTATTTCTTTGAGCTAAATTAGCCAGAGATTTCAATGCTGGGACCCTGCCGTGGCGCCATCTGACATTTCGCGAAAGTACTTTCGAGCCTGCGCTACGCGTATTTTTATTCTTACGTGTAAAACGTATGTCAAGGTTTATGGCTTTGTTGTTTGGAGCTTTGGGTAATGAAATTTTTAATTAATTCTTCGCGCCAGTGATAATAATTATGAAATTTTTCTTTTTAAGTTTCTTCAACCGTAACTTACCGCTGTCGGTAATAACAAGAAAGTTACTATTGGACTCTCCGAAGGTCGATCTCAAAAAATTTGTATTTTTTGTTTTCTTAATTTTTTTCCTACCGTGAATTGCATCCGAGCAGATGTCTCGATGTATTTTTTCAAAATGTTTCTAGCCAACCCTTAGAAAAACTATTTTGGATCGTTATACTTATTACGTGCGAGACAAAGTGCCGAGGCTGCTCATTCGCTTTCACGTTCCAGTTTCCAAGTACCATTTAGCTCGTTTACTAGCTCGAATGGCCAAATTGTCGACCGCAAATTGTTTCTCACTCCGCGCCTCGTTTCCTCGTTTCCCAACGTTTTCCCAAAATTTCTTTAACGTCCTCACGCGAGTCTCACGTCCCGAAAAGTCAAAGAAAGGATCCTCGTGATTCGCCAGTACTCAGGGAGGTCGGTCACGTGGTCGACCTACAGGCCACTTCCTCCCTGATTCCGGTCCCAATTCGTATTTCGAAGTCAGCCGCTCCCTCTTATCGCGATGCCATAAGAACAATCATTTCCAATAAAACTTCCACACGCGGACTACAGGAAATCTTAAAAAGTGGCAATGAGGTATAAAAAAGAAAAATTCGCCATTTTTATTATGAATTATTAATAAGACGAGTGTCCGACGAAAATAGAATTTCTTTCTTTTTTTTTTTTAACAGACCGTCTGGCGCCCGACATTTTACCTACCTGTCCGGACGTTTTCCAATGGCAGATAATTAAAAATTAATAACTCGCGCAGATAAGACCAGAATGAAACGTCTGTATTAAGATTAGTATGTATTAATGTATCAGTCGATACTCTCCTTTACATATCCGTCCGTTCTTCGGCGATTAGTTACTCGGAAAGACTAATTAATGTCTGACGATCCAATAGGATCCCTTAACAGTAATACTTTTACTATCGAATATAGATGCAATTAAAATGCATAGAGTTTAGCCGTCTAAAGAATCTACGCGAAGATGATTTTTAATCTCCGCAATTGTTATCTCGCGTATCCGAGTCGTTGACAGCTTTTTCACATAACGAAATAAGATCCAGAAAGACGTTCGAGTCAAAAGTGTAATATAGGAAATGCATTTCTACGGCGAAGTAGGCCGACTTAATTAGACGAATTAAAATGATCGATCGGTGCATCCGGTCTGCTTCTTGCAGATGCATCTTAGATGAACGTAATTTTCCAAAATTAGTAATCTCATTTGGTACCACAGTCGATTCGATTTAACATGAGATTCTCGTTAATAAGTAATACGGCGTAACAGTTACGTAACTCTGGTGAAACGAAAGTGAAAAATAATAAGGATAACAATGCAAAGTGCAACGTAGCCTATTGGCAATCACGAAGACTCGCGGTTTTCCTAGATACCGTCGATTTCGCTCAAAGCGATCCTGGGAAATCGAGGGAATTGGATGGTTACTGGGGGAAAAAAAAAAAAAAATTGAAACTAAAGAGACCAACAAAATTTAGTAGAAGGGGAAATTAACACGGTCGAACGCGTCTATCCCGGATGTTACTTGCGCTGCAAATTTAAAAACATCGATGAACTTCAATTATTCAGAGAATCCGGAATATCGGCAGGTCAATGAGTGACGGGTGTACTCTACTAATTTGTCGACTGATACATTCGGACTTTTACCTTTTTACAGGCTGCGAATACTCTCAATTGAATGAGCATCGTGAACCACGCGAGTGCGTTTCCCTGTTTTACATTCTTGTTACGCAAGTATAATTATGAATATTTTAAAGACGCGTTGAGAAATATTTTCGACAGAATTTATCCCGATAAACAACTACAGGGTGTCGCATTAATTAATACTACACTCATTTCGAATCTCCCGCGAATAAATGTGACTTTCGTCAATTCTCAGACAGACATTTATTCTTGAAATTTTTTTTCTCAAGCATTGCCGATGGAGACAGCTGAATTAAATTTATACACGAACAACAGATCGCCGATCCTGGAGGATTGAAATATTCATTAATTTCAAAATTACTCCATAAAGTAATATAGAACGACAAATCTCGGAATGTCTAGTCGCGATAAAATAAATAAGAAATGATTTTCCGCGCTCTAAATACAGACCATTGGTATCATACAGTCACGTGATAAAGTTCCTTCAAAAAAAAAAATCGATCTGTACTCTCCAAGATATCAGCGGTAATACAAAAAAGACTCGTAAAAAAAGTTCAAAAGTATTCGCGGCCTGGATAATCAAAAACTCATCGACCCATATACTCCGTATCGATTCCCCGACCCTTTTCATGATCGAATTGAATCGAGCGAGCTGTTTGATCGCTAACGGCACAGACCTGGAAGGGTAACAGGATAGAGAATCGGTCTCCAATTGGAGCTCAAATCCTGAGCTGGCAATTCAATATCCATTCTCCGAGTGATTCGAGACAGCAACGAGCCCTCGTCCATTTCTGTTTCGTTTACTTACCGGACTTGGCTAGTTGAGACGAACCAGATTCTCCCGTCTCTCTTTCTCCCTCTACCTCGTATTGCAATACCTCTTTGTCCATCCTTGTCTCTCTCATTCCCTACAGCATATACTCTACATCAGTTCGACTCGGCAGGAACACGCGTCCTGCGTCAGAGAAGAGGGTTGGCGAGGGACACGAGTGCACGAAGCTGCCCAGGACTGCAGCTCTGCCGGTATAGAGCGCAACCTGAGATTAAAGCGTGGATTACGATCCAGGACGATCCGATTGGCCGGTTGTTTGTCGAACGGCAGGGGCGGAGCAACCGTAATGAGTTTCTAGCTTAGAAGCCTCTGCTCCGCTTTGCTCGGCTTTGCTCTGCGTTTCCCTTTTGTTCCGACCCACCGCGAGCGCCGCTCAGCCGCCACTGTGCCTGCGCGCCTCGTTTGTTCACCTCGTGCGAAAATACGACAGGGACAAGAAAGGGAGGAAGAGACGGAGTTGGCACGCGTGTGTGGACAGGCTGATGAAGGGAGACGGAAAATATCTTAAAGACGTAACTCTTCTCTGTCTGTTGCACTGAATGTCATATTTGTGTTACTCGATTCGCCGTAGACTCGATTTAAATTTATACTTATTTTCAGCCTTTTTTTTATGTAACAATAGAAATTTTGTTAAATTTATTTTTTCAAACGACTTCGTCGTTTGGTCAATCGAGCTAAGCTACGCCACTTATATG
>JARQSV010000335.1:1983776-2001720 GCA_030142285.1 Calameuta idolon | reverse complement strand
ATAGAAATTTTGTTAAATTTATTTTTTCAAACGACTTCGTCGTTTGGTCAATCGAGCTAAGCTACGCCACTTATATGCATATCTATATTGGTTCGGAACTTTAATAATTTTTTATTCGAATCTCAGTACTCGAAAATCAATGTAGTTTAATACTGTTAACGAATCTTCTGTCTACAGCGCTTTTGCGTGCTTCATGAAAATCATTCTGGTCTCCTTAATAACTGACACGCAAAATGGTCAAAATCCCTCTGGCTACCGTCACACTCCTTTTCGTCAAGTCCCATGCTAAGTTTTTTCATATCTATATTTGGGGGGTTGAAAAAAATTTTTTCTTTAACCCGGTATAAATTTCTCCATCCTTATTAAAAGCGATCGCTGTCAAAAACAGACTGCGATTAAAATCCATCAAAATTATTTCGGAGTCACCCGTTAATTATTCGAACGTTTATACCATCTAAGGATCGCGCGATATTATTCAATATCTCTTGACGTATCCCCGTAACCTGCGACTTTTGAAAAGGCCTGCAGCTGCCACTGGACGTGCTTACCTTCGATAGCGACTGTTATCTACAAATCCAAGGGGATGCTACCAGCTACGGGAATAAGAGGGTAGATGAGCAACGGAAAGTGGAAGAAAAAAAAAAAAAAAAAAAGAAAAAGGCGTCGGGGCCCCTAATCGCGTTAGCTCGTGGGTCGGCGCTCCTCCGCGCCATCTTGCTTTCTGGTCACGTTCCGCCGTAAAACAAAGGAACATTGAGTGAGCGCGCGCGGAGAATACGCGCCTTAATATTTAATCCCTCATTATCGGGCCGAGGCCGAGCTTTTGAGACAATTGGCAGTTTTAGTGCCCAATAAGATCTCGGATGCCAGTCGGAGCTTTGCGATAGGACGTTTTGGGGGCAAACGTGGCTGTTCGGGGTTGCGAGGGGGGCGGTTGGGGGGCTGCCCGAGAACCTGGTCGGGGGCAAGCCTCAACCATAAATGTATTTCTGAGAGCTTTCGCTTGTTTTATCGCGGACACCGTCCTCCCGTGGATCAATAAGATCTTCCGCAGGCTCCACAACGCGTAAGCAAGCTCAATGAGTGCGAGAAGGATGTTGCATCGGTGAACCACGTGGAATTACAAGGTGGTTTTATGCCAGCTTAGAAAATAAATTCTCCTCGAATTGCTCATGTATAACTTTATGCTTTTCTTCTGGATTCTTTTAGTACTGATATTTATATTGGTGAGGCAGCAGGTTCCTTTTTGCACGGTCTGTATTACGTATGTTGGAATATATGAATATTTTTTTTTAATGAAAATAACGTGCTGATAAAATTGATACGATTTTTTTTTTAATGTACATGTGGCTTTTAGAAAGTTCGTGAACGATTCAATTTACTTCTGGGACCGAGGCGAAGTACCTTGGGTCGCGATTAAATAACTGATGAACGTCCAAATGGACGCTGCGATTTCGCACTAGCCCTAACGTCTCGTAAGTTTACGTTTTAGGGTGCTTTCATCCCTGAAAATCAATTTCGATGTGGAACGAAATCACGAATTTCTTTTATTATGGACGTGCAAATGAATTATTCAGGTTAAGAATCTGTCTTGTTGAGATTTCTGATCTACTTAAAGGTCTTAGATTTTCAATAGAATTTTTTGCCACGCATACGCAGAATCTCGTGAAACTCTGGTTGCGTCATTGATAAAAATTATTTCTTGAATAGACAGTACTTTCGCTGTTTACTATATTACGTAATAAACACATAGAATTTGTTTGCGCTTCGCTGGACATAAACCAACCTTTCCACAAATTTCAACGTTTCCGTCATTCCGCCATTCTTCGAAGCGGTGCAGCTTCAACCACGTGGATCGGAGATCCCTAGGTGGCGGCCATGTTTTCATTAGACCGCGTAATGCCCCGTGCTCAGTCATAGTGTCTTCCATTCTGCCTGTACCATATACAAGCAGTCCTACCACCTTCCCGAGAGCAGTGATTTTTCAACAGCTATACAGTCGCGCCATTGGACCTCGCCCCAGTCTGCTAGAACTCTAATTTCGTTACCATGGAATTCCCACGGGTCCATGGGGCACGACGGATTTCACTTCCGAAATATATCTTCGCGCGTATAGCCCAAAAGGTCCGAGAATTTCCTAACAGTTTCTCTATACGCTTTGTATCTGCTGAAAATTATGGCTAATCCACAATGCGTTAACAATACAATAAAACTATATTACCGACCGAGCGCGATGATAAGTACGTATTCGTAACGACCATAAGAAATCAATCGTTGTGCGTTTCTAATTTATACCCAACGATCCAAGTCGTCGAGGAGTTCGAAGAAAAATATAATAAAAGACGCTCGTCTCGTTCGCGAAGTGTCGTTGGATTTAATTGCAAAGTTCGTCACGACCTGGTAACATCGGGTACTAAAGTAAACGGTAGCATTATGAAAGCGTCGATTTTAACGATCTCTCAAAGGCTTTATTGCCATTATTATCAGCGATTCTTTTTTAACAGCGGTATCCCGCTTATGCGTCGTCGCCCCTTGCCAATTTGCGACATTATCGCGAAATGCGTATTTACGCAACAAGGTATCGCGGTCGACGCCGATCGGCATCGAGCAAATTGATGAAAAAAGTTTTGAACTGATTTTTTGGAATTCCATCGTATCCAGGGGATACTCTCGGAAGTACCAGCCAGTTTATTTTTCCTTTTTTTTTTTTAACGTCTTACGAGTCTTTCGGCAGCGAATCTCAGGTTATTCTGTAACGACACCAGTGTGGACGCTTCGCCGTGAACATAGCCGAGGAACGGTAAGTCTGTACGGTTATATGACCACGTGAATAATAATAAAAAAAATAATTTTTTAATTTTTTTTAGAAATATTAAATTGCGTATTACCTTCGAATAATCTTCTGCTACCCCCTAGTAGATGAGTACTTAATTCTTGGCTCACCGGTGTGTTCTGGTTTTGCTTACTATGGCATTTAGGACTCCACCGATTCATCCCCAAACGAATACAGCAGACCGGGGAAAAATTTTGGTGGATTCTGAAATTAAATACAATTTAATCTCACGGCTGGTCTCAAGCCTTCGGCCAGGCTGAAGTCTGGTTAATGTCAGACGTAACCACTTAGCGTATTGGAGTTTGATTTATTTTCTGTGTCAAGCCTACGTCGTTTACCAAGGGTATCTGCACACCCCTCAAATAGGTTCTATTGTATTTCTATTAACTCACGGTACTCGTTTGCTCACTCTCACCCTCCATTGTTTCCACCCCTGCCACTTTGCTGATTTTTTCCCCGACCCTTTGCCAGACCTACATTGTCAATTGGACGGGGCGTGTGCAGTCCTGACTTCACATGTGATACATATACATACTGATTAGATTAATCGAAGACACGTTAATCATACAGTGTAAATAATTAAATTTCATCTTTAAGATTTAATTAATCACCGGAAGTAGTACCACCTAATTGCACCCTTGGCACGCAAACATTGAAAAAAAGAGTATAGCCACTTAAACGAGGCCTTTTCATTACTCGACATTGGACTACGGTAACTTTTTCTTCTTCTTTTCAAATCCCGAAATAAGGCAGCGGCATTATGGCTAATTAAGGCGTTAATTAATTATTGGGTTATTTAAAGGAGGACTGAATTGGCCAAACTTTTTGCCTGATGATTTAGAAGTCCGGACCTCCTGCCAAGCCTCGGAGGGTTGCCAGGTCGTAAATCCACCAGGGCGGATTAATTTCGTCGTAACTTGAGAACGCTGAATATTTATGCTTTTCTCCTTAGTTTCCAACCTTCGCGTAATATTTCATTATCCTTTGGTTCCAACCGATATTACCATTTTTTAAGATTTTATTTTTCACCCACCGTGTACGTATGTGTACTTGTTATCCAACGACGCCATTTTGGATTCCTTACAACGATTACGCGAACCGATCATTATTGACTCTTAGCAGTATAAGTGCACGCGTATCGTTTGCCAATTACCGGCTCGCCGTTGCGCCTGAGTCTACCTTATTAATTTGGCTCTCAGTTACGAAAGCAACGAGAACGCGAAGAAAATGTAAAATCATCATCTCGTATGGATTTATATGAGGTTCACTATAGAGGTCATCAAGGAAAAGTGGCTGAGAGGGTCGCAAATTACGGTAATCGAACTTCGTTGAAATTAACGAATCTACATCGGTAACCCACCCCTTCCATGTCCGACGCGAATCCAATTCCCTTTTAAATTAGCAATGCGAATCGCGAATATCTTGCGCGAACGGCAATAATATAGCGACGTACTTAGCCAACTTCCAAGAGCGTAATTGCACGAGAAATTACTAATATCTTGTATAGTTAACCAAATTACAGGAACGGCACGTTTCCCATTTCTAATTCTTAGCGAACCCACACGCTCGTTGTTAGTCAAGTACCCAGCCTGTGAAATAAATCAAGGACCACGTATCGTTTAATGCCAAAAATTTATTTCTGAATTGCACTTCTATTGTTATTTTGAAAATTGCATATTAAAAAAAAAATCATTAAAAGTAAGAGCCAACGTACAGAGAGACGATTCGCGAAGGGTTTATCCACCTTGGCAGTTTCTTTTATATATACGTCTGGCTCTCTCTTACGTACGCGAAACCGCGTAAGTCCGTCTCTCTCGCACTCGTTGAAGGCATAGGGGAAAATTGAAAATTTTTAACCACTCTTCCACGACGGACATAACTTTTAAGCGTCGAGCTACTAGATTATTTTTGTACGCTCAGTGACGCTAGACGATTCTTGAAAATAAATAATCGCATGACAGTTCAATCGTAGAATAGCGCGTTTCTCCTATGGATATAAGCACCGTGTCTTTTTTACTTGACAGCCGGTATGTTTTTGTCATCGAATTTTTCAGGCTCACTCGAGTGTAACTTTACTCAAGAAAATGTACAACCCGCAATCCATAATGTTTCTACCGCGTGATGTATTTATACGCTAGTCTTGTGCGAACTATAAATGACGGCTATATTCACGTCAGTCGAGTTATTATTTTAGTACGGTAATTTCGTAACGTCGCTAAAAGCCACTATGACTATCAGTTCGTTATTGAAGGTTTTAGTACACGTGTTCGGTAAGTCAATTAGCCTCGTGCGCGCTTTAATGGAATCACCATAATAAAATTTCAACGGATTGTAGCAATCGTTGCGTAATCCAAGCGCATGATAAATACGCCATTTTCAAAATTTACTTTGAGCAATATGATATAAGAATTCTTTTTTTTTCAATTTATCACAATATATTTTTCAATTATCCATATCTGCTTCACGAATCCTCGTATTGCAAGACGGGCCGGGGGGGGGCAAAAATTGTTGTTCCACTTTGTCGGAAAAAAAAAATTTAATTTGACGAGAGCTCAAGCAATTATCTCGTTCAGATAAGGGAGAGCATTCTCGTGACGGTTAAGAGCCGAGAAGAATCTCTTCTTTAGGCGGACGGGCTGCCGCCGGGAATTAAGCATTCTTTTATCTTCTCACGGAGTTTTACGCGTCTCAAGTCGGGAGCTGATCTTAATCAATCAAAAAATCATGAGGGAATGAATTAGGCTGCGCGGCGAAAATTGCATCGACGGTGGCGGCGACTAGGTGCCAAGACGAGAACCATCGGAAGGAATTAGAAAATAGGGGTACCGAGCATTGTCTCTAATTTTTTTGAAAGGAAAAAATTACGAGTGAGACTTTTTTCTAATTCATATATTTCGATAACGATACTTTATTTCCTACGAACGCTCTTGATACAGAGAGCGAGTATATTTTTTATTCATACATTATTAGTCTCGCTGTGATAACAATGGGCAATTATGCAGGCATCCAAACTTAATTAATTCTCCTGCTGTCTTCTTACGGGCAACTGGGTATGGTACCGCAACAGTCCAATAGGAGACATGGTATATGAGTTTATGGTTATGTTTTATGTATCGCATGCTTTTATTAAATATCTCTATTATAAAAGGGACTTTATCTTTATGGGACGGCGCTACCGGTATACCTACAGGGTTAGAGGTTTTCTACGAATTTATTAAGAGTTACCTGATCAATAAGAGTAACGAGCTTAGACGACGTCCACGTCGCTTTTCGAATACGTCTGACGTTATAGATAATTTTTATTTCATTTTTTTTTCTTTCCTTCCCATTTTTCATTCTTGAAAATTTCAGTTTTAGGTAACAAGTGTACTCTATTCGAACCAAGATACTGGGTGGTACAATTATTGGCTTGGATCAAGTAAGGAAAATCGGCTCTAAATATCGGACCGATTGCACAGTGTTTTTCAGCCTGTAAATTTCATTTTCTATTAACAGACATTTTATCCGTGGATAATATCCTTTATCAGAGATAGCGCAGGTATTCGTGCGATATAGGTATACCATAGTGAAGATCGCAATAAATCCGAGAAAACAATGCTCCCGGACAATAATACGGATGGAGTCAGTGTGTAATAAAGTTGTCCGTAGGCAGAATACAGATCGGAAGTCGGCTTGCTAACCAAGTTATCGTACCCCAAGTTACCATCCCTACCTACGTCGCCGAGCGCCATTCGGAAAATCCCCTGGCACTAAATAAATGTTTCACCCTGGCCACTGTAGCTATATTTCCGTTGCGGCTTGGTCCCACCTCCTCTTCCGGTACTTCTTCTCCTATACGCTCTGGATATACCCATATACATATACCGTATACCGATTTCTCTCTTCTCCGTTCTTATGGTGGGTCCACCTGGCTGCAAGATGTATGGGGACTATCGTTTTGTTCTTAAACTTTTCTGTCACTGAATATTACAAGAGATCGGTCACCGCCACAAACTCCCGTGACCTTAGAGCCTCTCAGGGCAATCGAGCGTTTGAGTTTAAAGTTTCTTCTCGAACAGATTCTCAATACCCCATGGGAATTCAATGGTGAATTTCGTCTTTCTCGATTTTCCTCGTCTCTCATGGCCAATATAAAAATCTATGACTGTCCGGGTCTCGAGTTATCTTATGGGTCTTTCTATATTTTTTTTTTTTAGCCGGAAATATAACACCTACATATAATACGTGTGTATATTATCTATATACATATATATATACACATCGTACTTGTGGCTTTGACTAACGACTGTCGCCTCTTCTTTGACCAGGGTCGGATAGGGAGAAATTATTTTCTAGCTGAGCGAGCATCCCCTGTCATTAAGTAAAACCGCTGTCTACATCCGGCCACCCCTCGAAAATTTCGGAAAATTACTTTCTACCGTTCATGTTGTTAAAGACCTGCAGATTCAATAGGGGATTGCGATCCCACAGCGATTAAATATATCGTCCTATTACATTACGGTTATAGAAAAGTCTCGTGGACAGGTGAATGTGGTTGGATGGTTTGTATTTTAAATAGTTTCTACCGATAGCAGGTTTCCGCGAGGGGGGTCGGGAGGGAGTTGCTGATTACCAGTAAGATATTAAAAATATCCATTAACCATGAAAAACCATAATGGATATAGTAAGTGGCTGGCAAATATTTAACGTGCTTCCTATACGTATATACTTGTAAAGCATCGTTGCCTCGAAAATAATTTCACAGAGCGTGCCGCACGCTTTACGATTGGTCGGTAGTTTTCATGTCGACCGTATAGACTCCATCTGGATCACGGAATCTAATAATTCCAAGAGAAAGAACTTGGAATGGATATAACGACTAGGCCACAAAAAAAAAAAAAAAAAGAATTCGAGTAACAATATATAACCGGGCAAGCAACCTTAGCAATATCCATAACAGCGGCCATTGCGCTGCCACTAACTACCCTTTTATCTCTACACTAAATCTAAGCAAGGTGCCGCGCGCCGTATCTCGTAGGAACATTTTGTCGTATGGTACGGCCCTGGTGCCTCGGTCGCTTCCACAAATTACTCGAGGAAATTCAGGTTAATCCCGCCTCCTGCGGACGCGCCTTAAATGTCGCACTCGTAAGAAACGTTCCGAGTCGTTAAATTAATATGGCCGTATTTACCGAGAAGGAATCATCGACTCTGTGTTTTTTACCTGATCGATTCTCTTTGCAGCTGCGTAACTACCTATATATACATGTATACATACAACCACGCGAAGCTTTTATTATCCAATCGACGCAGGAGACTTTACGCTGACTTTCTAATATCGTCGGATTTGATGCCTACGAAATCACTAGGCTTTGTTAAAATTTTGTAAAAAATTAAAAAAAAAAGTTATTAATAATTTTTATTTTAACTATACAGTGTTAGTCGTAATACATACATAAATGTATACATACGTATACATGTACATGTATATAGGACAAATCGTATCGATCGTTTAACCAGAAACAAACATTAGGTGTAATCGAGACCCGTGGCAACCTGCTGCCACGTTTAAGGGGTGCCTCTTACCCTTGTTCAGCCACTTGCAGCCCCATGCCGAATAGCAATCGACTCACCCTGTATATGAATAACGATAGAATTTCACAACAAGCCAATCGTACGATCCCTTGACAAGTGGCTGTGGCGTGTATGGAGTGCGAGTGCGTGGGGATGCCGAAAGAAGGAACAAGAAGACCGATGAAAAAGGTATGGGGCACGAGGGGGGCCCTTGGTCGCACGCTTCGGGAATCTCTGGGGACCAACATACGAGAATTATAATATTAGACACGGGGACTGGTTAGGTGTCGTACAGTCAGGGTTCGCATGGAAACGTACACAGCATCCCGCTGGATGAAATTGACATCTCTGTTTCGCATCGCACGGTTTATGGGGGATTTGCTGGCTACGGTTTGACGATTACGCCCCTGGTAATTGTCCTGCTGCATATGTGATATATTTATTGAACCCCCATGTTAATTTAACATTCGGTGCTTTTGCTTCACGTTGCTTTCTGTGTATTTCATAGAACTCGCGTGTGCTCTCGGCCCTTAGTTTTATATCGATTATTATTATTGTTATCATCATCCAAGTTCTCATGAAGCGACGTTCAAATCATGAGGAACTCGCGATTATTATGATTGAGAAATATTCAGAGATACTGTGGTGGATTGCGAATGACTTTGCGGTGAATCATATATTTTCTAGGTCTTAGGTAAATTGATGCTTTTTTTTTTTTTTTCTTTCGTGTCACAATAGGCTCATAATTTTCTTACGACTTTAACTCTTGATTGGAGTGTCATAATTTTATTGTAATATTACTCGATTTTATTTGTAAGTAATTTTTATATGCAATTCTTCCATCGCATTGTTTGTCAACTGTCAAACTGTTGCATTGAACACGTGGACCGACTGTATATAGGGTGTTCATACGAGGAATGCATAAACGTAAAATAAGGTATCCCTCGTGTCATCACCCTGTACGTATCTGTACGGATCTCTGAAGTGATCCGAACAGCATATTTATTCTTTTTTTAACCACTGTTTCCAGATCGACATAAGGGTCGCAACATCGAAAAAAAAAAAAAAAAAAAACCGAAGACGTCCGGAGTGGTGCTCGTTGAAGGAAAAAAAAAAAAAGAAAGTCAGCCGTCCGGGTTTTCAACAAATCAGCCCTTCCTCGCGGGGGCCTTATAAAAGTCAGAGGGTCCTGAATAAGGGATGATTTTTCGAGGGAACGTACTCCCTCTGTCGCCACATCTTTTGAGAGCGGTCAACCCCGCTCGCGAAGCCCTGGTACCCACGGGCAGCGCCACCCTCTTGAACACCCTCTAGGATTGAGGCTGGATGGCTCCGGTATACACACACGGCTGGTTCTGGTACGTTGACTGAAATTCTGGATGGTCTGATTGGTCGCTTCACTCCTTTCGTCTCTCGGGTCCTGAACTCACTTGCAGGCTATCTCTCTAAAGGGTCGCATGAATTATTCGAACGTCGGTGAAAACGACTAAGTGACGCGGGGATACCTGACACTTAAATTGATCCTCGATCCGGCAGCGTGAAGAGGTTGCAGCCTCAGCTGGGAACGACGAGGAAAATGGTGGTAGCGTCGAACGCAGAGGTGAGACAAGTTTCTTGCATAATTTCGAAGATTCGCGAAATCGCATTAATCTCGTTCGGGATGCGCGGATCAATTCAATCGCGGAAGCTTGTTTAGGTGTCTCTCTTACGTGTAATTTCATTGTTAATTCACGCCATCTATTGTGATTCGTATGCATATAGGTACCCCGTGTGGATCTGTCTACGTCAGTATGAGCCAATCGAATTGAACCCTGACCTGGTAATAAAGCTAGTGTCATATTTGGATCGGACACGGATAATTGAAAGGACGTTCTATTTTAGAAATATTATTTTCATTGATCACCCGATATTTATTTGATAATTAAATACGCCGTTATCCACGAGGTGGAAAATGAATTTATTTTTCGAAACGTAAAGACGAGTGACGTAGGATTGATGCACACCATTTTTTCACGTTTATCAACACCTTGGACAGGGACTCTCTTTTTATGCGAGATCGGGTTGGTAGTACTGGCAAAAATGAGAAGCTTTGAAAAAAAAAATTTTTAACAGGAGCATGGGAGTATTCGCGTAATAAAAACCACCTTACCCATACGGTGGGTATATATGCTTTATGCTTGTTATACTCCTGGGCACTTTATAATACAAAGAGAGATGGAAGGAGAGCAGTTCCCCAGGTAAATATCTGCAAGGTGAATATTTCATGGGGTAGGATAAATAATGAAAATTTAATTTAAATAAATGCACCCGTAACCCATCGATACGATTTTAAAATCAATTAAGAAATAATACATGAGAGATATAGGTGATTGGTTATAACGATAAGAGCACAGGCAGCGTAACGCAGCGATACGTGCGAATGAAGATCAAGAGCAAGATCAGAAAATGAGAACGGCACGACTTGCCGTAAGGGCGACTATCCGTGTACGTGAATATACACGGTGGGAAGATAAAAGAGGAAGATGCGAAGTGCAGTAAGAGTATTCGCCATAATTAAGTTCTACCGCTCCTCGAGCATTGCGCGCACGATAGTACGAGGCGGATGGTTAGACGAGCGGGGAAAAAAAAAATGACGATCGCAATAAATAATAGAGGGGAAAAAGGCGATCGCCGGCAACATTCTGCTCAAATGTTAAATAGGTATCAATTTAGCGCGCGCCAATGGTGAACGTTTATAGGCGTGGCGGGACGCTTTGCTATTGGCTTAGGTTGTCACGTGGGCGGGGACAAGCAAAATACAGTTCCGTGAGTAACAGAAGTTCGTGGTAGGGGTAAACTGTCGGTCCCTTTTTCGTGTCCCAAACGCTTGACGTTGAAACCGATTCACTCCACCAGGACGAAGCGACCATGCCGGGCCGGTCTCGTACACCGGTGTGACAGACTCAGACTGTGAATTATTTTCCTGAACCCGCATAGAGAGCCAACCCACGAGATTATTTTCGCGATCCGCCGGCACGGCTTCGTGTATCGCTTTTCGCTGTTGCGTCAGCTGATCTCTTGGAACCACGAGTATTTTTATCGGTAAGGGACCAAGACGCTGATCTAGAAGTGAAGAACTTTCAGTGATGGGATTGTTTTAATAGTGAAGGATCATAGTGTTGGTCTATGGTGTTTTTTTTTTTTGGACATTGAAGAAATTACTGAACTCTGTTTGTTTAACCGTTTTATAATCGTGAACGGCAGTAACAGTGAACGGTTATTGTCCGATGACGTCATAGTGACAGCTGTGATTCTGCTGGTTCAATTAACTATCGATCGGACGAAGAACTGGATCCGTGTATCTCAATATTTATTCCTAACGAGATTTATTCGGGTGATAGCCTATGTGTACCGTGACATATATATATTTGTATATATATATATATACACGAGAGTATAGCGGTTCTTGGTGACGCTGATGCGTGTCACTGTTGATAACAATTTTTGACAGGTTAGGCTCGCGAGGTCTTCATCGTACGAAACTGTGGTTAGGATTTTCTATTAGCGACGGGATCTCTCGGGTTGGGTTGAGACGCCTGGAAATGATTTGGTGATTAGGGGTGCACGAGTTGACAGCCCTGCCCAGGTAATCCGACGGATAATAGGGTGTTGGGTATGTTTTTGTCCTATGGCACAAGACACGATCGTGGATGGATTTTCGTGATTGTTTAAACTTCGTGAAATGGATGCAGGACGATCTTGGGAAACCTTTGGGAACCCGTTGGGAAGGATCTGTGTTCAGAGGAATTTTATGGCTATGAAACTGTCACGGTAAGGTCCTGGACAGGTAGGCACAGTTTCATTTTCAAATTGACACTCTCATATCACTTGCCAGAAGCATCCTTAGTAATTCGAATAAGTTCAGACACGAACCTTTTAACGTAACAGCTGCTGGACGACGACGTTGGGTTAATTAAATTATCATTTTGAGATGATCAATTTTTCACTGTAATGACATTTTCTATCTGAATAATGCATTCCTAGACGTCAGGGAATAAGCGTGAAACACAGTGAGGAGCAATCAGTGCGCGTAATTAATGGATGCCTGATCGAATAATCGGGACGTCCAGTATTTATTAAGGAACTCGTTAATAATAGAGAGGGAAAGAGAAAGAGAGAGAGAGAGAGAGACAAAGAGAGAAAGACGTCAGAATGTCAGAACACGGCGACAGTGACATCGACGCCACGGAGGAGATTAATGTTGACGATTCGGACTCGCGCAGTTGCAGTCCACAGAATTACGTGAACTCAAATCATCATCATCATCACGAGGAACCATCGGAATGTTCCAACTCGCCGCCGCCCAGTCACACGAACACGAGGAGTCTGCAGAACGAGGCATCGAGGAGTCATCCCTTTAGCATAAGTCGTCTCCTGGGTGAGAACAGAGTGCAGAATCCAAAGAGTCCATCATCGGATGACCTGGACAGCGACAAGGAGCGGAAGACCACGTGGAACTGGGACGACACAAACAGGAACACTACGTTGGAGGACGAGAGAAGGTCCTGGGGACCGGAAGCCGAAGAGAAGATGTCGGAAAAGGACGACGACGACACGGGAAGTACACCGGAGCTACAAAGCAATGCTTCCGTTCACGCGGCTGATCTTCTTGCGCCATTCAGACTCTTTCCTGGTGGGTCTGGTCTCATATACACAGGCGGTGGCGTAATAAGGGTACCAGCTCACAGACCACCGGGTACCAATGGCGGACCGGCTAGTACCTTACCCAGTCAAGCTCTTATACCTCCATGGAGCTTGCAAGCACTTCAGCACAGTCAACAACAGGCAGCTGCTGCTGGGCTTCACAGAGCTAGTTTTCTAGCCAATCTCGCAGCTCATCCACTTCATGCTCATCCGCATCTCAAAGATCGCTTGGCAGGTGGGTACATCGACTTTTTTTTTTTCATTTCCTCAAACAACCCTTATTCCTATCACGATCAAGCTGATCCTAGAAATTTTTTTTTAATACCATCACAGTCTTACTCGAGTATTCATACTTGATTACGACTTAGGGTCGAATAAGTCCTGTGGATACGCATTTGATGTACTCTGCGTATGTAATACCGTAGGTCAATATTAGAAAAGGTTCTGCTGGCTAGGTATATCTCTAATTTACGAAAAATAGTAAAAATAGATTGAGAATGCTATTGAGCCGTAATTCGTAAATTGGACCACCGACAAGACCATCCATACATCCGGTCGCGCCAACATTTGTCACAAGCAGCCATATACCACCGACTCGATCCATTATGTCAAACTGTCCCAAGAAGAGGACGAGCATTGACTGAATTACATGGAACGACGTTATTTTGGATCGATTTACAGGTAATTCCTGAAATGCTCTGTGACCCCTGCGCCCTGTGACTTATACGGTGTGTATGGGTCGAAATCATGCTGAAAGGATATTTGTGCGCGATATCGTGAAGATAAATAAGAATCATAACGTAGTGTTGTGCTTATATAAATCTATGTACGTACGATCGAAATAAAATATAGCAAGGACTCGTTTGACCAGTAGCCACTATACACTCTGCTACTTTATTGCCAATGATGAAGTGTTGCGATAACGAGTAACGAGCGGGTCCGGTGGTCCGATTTACCATTGCTTTGCTTATGTCTATCTTAAATCTGACATTCGCCAATATTCTATATAAGATCGAAAAGTCATAACTGTTATGTGTAAATATCTATTCTTTTTTTTTTTGTTACACGCAAACTGCGTCAGATTTCTAAACGATCGCTACTTAACTCTTATACTCCTACTACACATTAGGCATCTATTATCATTGAGAAAAAAAATATTGCTACAACTATTAGCTTCTGATGGTCTCTAACTTACTGAGAAAACTAGTCGGTCGAGACTAATAGACGGGGGCAGATCTGACTGCCATAGCTTTCAACTGACGTTTAACTTAACCACACGATATACTCTCAGAATTTTTGACAAGCCAGATCAACAGTTAAGAAAATATAAAGATACATTTTTTGAGCTTTTTTTTTCTTTTTTTTGTGGATTCTGTAACTTTGGATTTTCTTTCTTCGCTATCTCACATACTGTCCACTCGATGTGTTCTTTCGTTTGTTTACGTAATTTGTATCACTCTAGTAATTTCCTAAGCTGAAACGTCGCTTCGCTCGTAACAATGCCAGAGCTCGAGCAATTACAAAGTGGATGTTAAATTGCGCGTAACAAGTTCTTTCGCTCTTTAGCTTTACTAAGCAGGATAAGCCATTGCTAGCAGAAACCGTATAACCTTAATCATAGATATCGGACTTAACCCTCAAGGAAGATATACCGAGTAGTCTTCCGAGATCCCTAGAACAATAATAAAACAGAAGATAGATCCTAATTATATTTTGTTCAATGAAAAATATATCTATAGCCGTGTGGATCGTGATACACGTGCATAAATTATGGTAAAAATAATTGCAAAGTGTGAATATCGAGTGATTTGAAATTTTGGACGTAAACAAAAATTCGATGTCGTATCAAATTTTGGACAATGAAGTTTACGACGATTCAACGCGCGCAGGCCGGATGGGAATCGAAGGAATAAACGAGTGAGCTGGTAACGAGTGCTGCTTTGGCTCCTCAGGAGAGGAAGGACACGAAAGTAAAAGAGTAAAAGGCGAGAGCCGGAATCCGAACGCCTCGGGCCAAAGATAACCGGGTACTGGGAACAGAGAAAAAAGTCATCGCGTGACCAAAACCTGAAACAGAATCTGCTGCAACAAACCCCATACTTCGGATGAAATTCTCTAACCATACACATCCTTCGGGTTCTCCTAAACTACACCTCGACGAGCTGCGCGTTCCTTTCGGCGTGTAACTAGGTAACTTTATAGTGTAGCCTGGCTTAACACGGGTTAACTAATTAAGGACAGGGATCCTGCTGCCTGTTTTCTTTCGTCAAGTCTAATGAGGCTGAATCATTTATTTCAAGGGGAATCTATGTGCTTTTTATAGATAGTGATATATACGTACTTGATATACGGTGGTTACTATATTCTGATATTATGTATGTATACATATACACAGAAAATTATTAATATATATATATATATTCGCTATTGAGTATCCTTGGTAAGTGCTGGAAATAATGAAAAGAAAAAAAAATTAATTTTCAAGTATTTGATATATACGTATCAGAGGGGTGTTACAGTTGGCAGGTTGGTATTTCAAAGAGTCGCAATAACGAAGGTTTCTGTATAATTTGCCAACCTGAGAGTATCGCAGTAACGATTTAGACTTTTTGTGCCAATTCAGGTAAAGTCGTATCTCTGTATGTACTGTATCTCCGTATGTACTGTATGTATACACGCTATACGTACCTCCTGTTCAACTGTAAAGATGTATGAAAAGACTCGGGACTGTGAAAGCGTTTCTCGGTATTCATATAAATTATACTCGTTGCTCTTTACGTACGACGTGTTATTAGCTCAATGTATTTCATTTCTCGAAATTCACTGGCAAAAATTGACATTGTGTTTACAGTAGATAAATGCTGGTTAACGTTAGAACTTTAACGTGGCACGTCCTTCTCTTCGAAGCTCGAACGGAAATGCACTTCGCGGAAGATGCGAACACGTATAAAGAGTAGGACAATAATGGATCGATCAGTCATCGATTATTGCGCGCGTCGTTCGCGGGCGTAAGAAAATAAGTAAAGGGGGTGAGAACGGTGTAAATAAATGATAAAAAAAATATATCCATATTTTAGAATTCTAGGAAACGAAAATGAATTATCGATTTGCGTGTATTGGAAAAATTATAATGATCGATTATGTATCCTCTGGATCGGTATCAAGCACTTCCGGTACTTATATCATACCATTGCTCCGCAGGATCGTGCGGCTGCTAATATGGGCGGCTTTCACGGCAATAATTATTCAACGCGGTATTACCTAGTAATTAATCCAGAGGCAGATTAGTGCCGGGCAACGGTGTACAGTGAGGAGGAGGAGGGGGTTGACTGATCAAGTTAACGCTGAGTTAGGGATTTCGCTGCTCGAGGTTGGCAGCCGTAAGGTCGGCTGAGCTCGTCCATCATCACCCTACCGGTTACGGAATAAGCCATGCGCGGAACCAGAGAGTGGAGAGTTACATAATTAACGTGACTTCAGTTTAATTTTGCTCCAGACAATTACGTGCTTCCAGCCTCCCCCTCATCCTGCTGGCAGAACCAGCCAGCCATTCACCTTGAATGAGTCCACGAGTGGCCTAGATCCTTCTTGTGTCTCTGGCTGTAATGATGACCTCAGACGTAGATACCAGAGTATCGGTATCGTCATTACCGACGATCTGGTCATGTCGTATGTGTATTAAATATCAATCATTTTCAGTCTAGTTGTATAACTATACTTATGTACAGTGTGTACCTTGTAATACAGGTATCGAAGTACCAGTTGGATCTGAAACGTCTTTTAAGAAAATTTCACTGGGACCACTCAACCGATTGGATGGTACCACGGCCTTACGTATAAATCCATGCTTCCTTCGAGAATACATATCTCGATGTGTAGAATATTTACTGAATCGAATCAGTTCGAGATGTCGAGAGTTTTCACGAATCTCGTTTGGAATTGTTATCGAGTTATCCTTTTAATGGTTACCTAAGAAAGTTTTCCTATGGAATTTTCACTTAATTGGTGCTATCATTTCTTTATCGTAATAACGAGAAATTCGTGTATCTTTAGATTACACGCGGTCGGCTTGTTGGACTTTTTTATATTCTTTATTCTCGCTACTTGTGCGTGGCGACGACACGCGTCGATCTAACTGGATACCCGGTGGTTATAAAGTTTCGTGTCTCTACGTATTATGCGTTATTTGCTTATCGGATTGTAGCCAGACGAAGGCTGCTTCTATGCTAATTAATTTTTGTAGGAATATACCATACGGATATCGTATTAACGTTCAAGGTAAATTCGATCTGTGTGTCATATTTTCGTGTAGATATGAAATTATTTTATATGGGATAAGATTCACTTTTGTTTATTCCTCGTTTTCTCTTATGAGACACGTATACGTTTGCATGTATATGGAAGAAGAAGAAAAACGCGAACGTAACGTAAGGCATGAGAAATCTGTAAATTGCCGGTAGAAATGTCTCTAGGGTTTCGAAGAAGTGACCCAGCGAAATTATTGCCTCGTCCTGAAATTCTGTTATACGTTGGTTCATCCACTCGATACCAGGACAATACTATTTCTGGGAAACTTTTGGGGTTTACGCATATTATTCACCATTTTTTTTTTTTTTTTTCGAAGTCTCCAGAGAAATCGTAGGATTTGCGCCAGGTTCTTTCGAACGTCAGGACGAATTTGCACGTATCGCACTACCAGATCGTTACGGTATTCAAGTATCCCCCAGTACATACTTTAGTAAGTTCATGACACTTGACGTCACGTCGTGAATTATCTAGACACCCGTAAGGATCGGAATACAAGTTCTTAAATTTTCTATCTTTATTCCTAATCAGGTATGTCCTGTGAATTTAAAGGGATTTGACACATGTCAC
>JARQSV010000335.1:1940162-1983676 GCA_030142285.1 Calameuta idolon | reverse complement strand
ATCTTGCTTAGCACTAGCACATATTTTGTAAATACGTTGCCGTAGCGTAAGGGGAAAAAAATGTCTGAATAATACAGTAGATTCGGTAATATTTTAAATGAGATGCGAAACGGGGCTTCGAGTCACCTCTTAAAACGCCAATGGAAAATTATCTTCTCTTTGGTGGTACTCGATCACGTTTTAACGTTACGACACGACGTATGAATATTCCATTGGAATTCGTTCGCGGTAAGCAGATACGAGTGCGAGGTCTATAGTTAAAAAAATTGTATAAAACTTTAAGAGAGAGAAGGAAGGTTACGAAAGACCGTGTAAAAAAATGCTGTAGAGTATGGAGAAAAAAGGAGATCAGGGATCGGCACACTCCGAGTAGGATAACCTTACAAAAAGGATTTAAGGTTGAAAGGAAGATCAGCGAAATACATGTGGAACCAGTGATAACCGAGTATCAAGTTGAGAATCCCTGGTCCGGGATAACTCACGAGGGCGGGAACCATAAGTTTTATCGGGAGCACGTGGGGTTTGTTTAATTTTATGCGATTTTTTATCGACGCCTCGTAATATCGATAATGTAGGCCACTGCTGCTCCGAGCGCCCGAGTCGAGTTGACTTAAGGGTGGTAGCTACGTTGTGCGCTGGTAGGAGGGGTTGGCTTATATCAAGTTATGGAGTTTGAGAAATGATCGCGGCTCTCGAGTCTCGTATTTTTTCCGATCGAGCTTAACTCCCAAGTAAACCGCCCTGCGACTTTGCTGCGGCCGAGAAACTTTTAGACAAACGAGATGCGTTCGACATTTTTTATCCCATGGTTCGACGTACACCCACCCCTCTTACGCCTCTATAGGGTTGTACATATTTGAGAATCACAAATTTACCATGACGTGATCATCAAAAAAGCTCACGGCTCTATACTCGCTTGCACGAAAACTTTTTAAACCACCACCTGCAAATCGTACGCTTAGGGATGAAATAGTAAACGAAAAACGACCCATTGGAAAATTCTATAGCTTTATCAGAAGAGAGATGCACTTGCTTCTGGGGTGAACAGGGCTTAAATGTTTCTTGCAGCGAGTGCCCTTGCAAGGTAAAGTGCAATTGAGGGGTACGAGCACTGACACCCAAGTCCCTAATTATCAGGGTTAGATGTCTAGGGGCTGGTGATAATGTACACGGTCTTCTCGGTGAAGATGCTCCGCTGGTCTGACTGGATGAAAGGGAGGGGCAAAAGGGGGCCGAGAGAGAGAGAGAGAGAGAGAGAGAGAAGTGTAGCCTCGTGTAATTTTATAGAACAGAATACGTTTTCCACGAACCCGTTTAAAGCTCTTTAACTGTCTGCTATACGTTGGTTCAATTACACTGTGTGTATATTGGCGTTGGGTCGTGCTACACGTACATATAAGGTTGAGTAGTTCTTATAGGTAGTCCTCTCGTAAAGATTCAGTGGCGGATAACATTGCGTTGAAATTACATATCTAGTGCTAGGGTGCTGCCACTATACGTGCCTATAGGCCATTTACGTTTGCCATATATGGTCATCTTATATATAGGACGTACTGAAGAAGTACATGGTCATTTCCGTGATTCCCCTAAGAAGACCTAATACGGAAAGGTGTATATGTATATATTGATATAAAAGCCAATGCCGCTCAATTGTAAAGCAGTCGTGTAATCTTTGTTTATCGTGAATTTAATATATATTGGCACAGAGGAATTTTTATTACGTTACATACACATCTGGATAGATGGTACTGCGAATGACTTTGTTAAAAAAAAAAAATTATGGTACGACGTCGGAATGAATTTGAGCAAAGTACTCACGACGTCCATTCGACGTCCTTTCGTGGAAGGTTTCGCGTAAGTGAAGCGGCGTCCGGACGCATCGCGCGGTACCGCGGAATCCTTGCAGAAAACAATTTACTTTGAAGGCCGCAAACTCCATTACCGTACTGAACGTGCGCGGCACAATAATGACTTTCTCTAGTCGCTGACAGCGCGCTTAGTTGCATGATCAAATCATTCTAACCTGACTCACCGGGACTGAAAAGCCAACAAAGGTTATGTCTCAAGCTCACTGGGTCAGAGTAGAAGATGAAGCCTGGATCTAACCTAATCAAAATCATATTTATATGTATATATAAGTACACTGCAATATTATATACATAAACATATATGTGTGCATATAATATATATATATATATATATATATATATATACAGTACTAAAACCAAATAACACATAAGATACAATTATGTGAATTACCACGAAGGGTCGTCACTTAAATGAATTTTCGTTATAACAAAAGTTCGGTCGACCGCTTACCAGCAATACAAACTTCCCATTTAGTTTCGTTCTTCGCAAGCATAAAATTTAATCGTACGGACGGTTGGAGTCGCACCTCAACTATAAAGTTTAACCAAAGACCAGCAATCGGCATTATCGGTAATCGTTACGTCCATTACATCGGGTATATCGCTTCGTCGTGATTTCTCCTTCGCTTCTTAGAGGCATTTTATTTACACGCCTATTCCCATCGTTCGCCACAACTCAGAGGTTAACACGAACATAACCTATAGACTCCACCTATAGTCCTCCGCTTACTCCCTCGTATAAGATATACCTCCTGACGATGTACGTAGGGCCAGTACTCCGCGGGCTCTCAATTCACGAGCAGCCCTTTAAAGTCCTGGCCGGGAGATTTCGCGTGGGGAAGAACTTACCCAAGGGACAAAACTTTGCCGTCCCGACGCCCCCGCGGCTCTCGCGGTCCCTGGCGCACGGGCTCGTTTATTTATGCCGGCCATTTTGCGGCGAGCGACGCCATCTTGTTTTTACGACCACCCCCGCAACCCTACCATCAGCCATGCAGATGCTATCTTCTGTCTTTTGTCTTTCTACCTTTTTCCTTCTCTTTCTCTATTCTCGTGTATTATATAACGCGCTCTATCTCCTACTGTCACTTTCTCACCTGTCTACTTATTCTAGCTCTCGCTCACTCGTTTTAAACCTACACTTTATATCGAGAGGAGTCGATCGTATTTTCCTCTACTCCGGACACTTTATCCATCTCGTCTTCTCTGGTTCTTACTAGTCGATCCAATGTCCTCTGTTTTATTCAGAATTACCACGATCCTTTCCGATTTCATTCTTGGGACTCCAGACGACTTTCGTTGATACGCTCTTTCTACTTCCTGCTGTAGTCAACCTTCCTCTTCTCTTATCAGTCGAGTCTGCTTCGAGCTTTTCGGGGAGATTCGAATGCTCACCAGTGTCCTTTTAACTTATTCAGGAGAGCCTTTCGCGTTTTACGCCTTTTCCCACGAAGTTTCCCTTTCGCCCTTCTTTCCTTCGTTATCGGACTCCCCATTCGCGTGGCGGATTCACCGAATTTTTATTTTCTTTATCTTTCGAAAATTTCTCTTTGTCGACTCATGCGTATCATTCTTTTTACAAAGCTGTCACGTAATCCTGACATGACTGTAGGTATTAGACGTTTGCAGAGTGTCTTACCACTTGCTAACGAGTGTAACGTTAGCTTTGAAAATTATATGTCCTTTTTGAAGATATATACTGTGACTAAGTGGAGATGCAAAATTATCCTTGGCAGACTAGTCTGTTTCTTTTAACTATGGGAAAACATTGGTCGCAAAGACCTACACTGTCTGACGTATCTTCTAGCCCCATTTACACGATGCCATTTTCGTAAAGACTGCTTTTTTTTTTCACCGGTGTCACGTTCACCTCCTGGACAACTTATCGTCGGCGGATCGTCGTTAGACACGCCAACGTCTCTACGAGCGATCAAATAGGCCAGACAATACAGACTGACGAAATGAGCAGCGTTTACTGTACAGTTATTCCTATGGCTCTTGACGCGGTACTACACTATGTTTATCGTTCTCAGTGTTATTTGCCCTGAGACTCGCGTCAAGTTACATTACACTTCGTGCAAAGTACTAATGTTTAATGGGAAATTTTACAAGTGCACGGATTAGCAAAGTGTACCTGTAACATATATTATTAGATACCCCAAGGATCAAGTGGGGTCATCACAGAGACACGGGAATCGAATTGATTTATTTATTACAATAGAGATCCGATGGTATTCCTTCGGAAGGTCATAGGTCACCGATATAGATATATTAATACCGATATATTGCAATGTACATTTTCATTACTCGAACGGATACGCTTGACTTTTTAGTCAGAGAAGTCAAAGTTCAAATGCTACTATTATATTCCTTATAAGGACAAAGAGATTTTTCAATTTTAAATTTAAAGAAAAAAAAGAATCTCATCTCGGTTAGACTGGCAATGGCCGTTCGGTCTCTAGCTATTGGGCGTGCATCCGGTTCTGCGAAAGTAATTACCAGTGAATTACAAGAGGCCGGCAAATAGTGTTACGAGCATGATAATTTAACGGGTATAATGGCTGGTACGCGATTATCGTCCTAATAAGCGAGTGACGCAAGGGTTTCGCTTTGGGTGAGGGATGTGGCGGGAAGAAGGGGGGGAAAGGAGTGTTAGTCTAATGCCAGGAGAGAAAGAGAACTGCAAGACGTAGGAGAATTATGGGAGAGGGAGAGGATGTGTATAGACAAGATAGTAAGAGAGAGGGAGAGAGGGGGTGGGAGCAATAGAAAGGAAGAGGGAAATCCATAATGGGTAATATTCGCCTGATGGCCCTTCACCCTTTTACGATGATTCGCTGCTTTTGAACCAACTATGGGAGCTGTTACCCGTCAAGTTTCATCCCCATAAAAATTTCAGTACAATCCTCTGTATTTGAACTGACATCTAATTCGATGTTATTAGTATTCGCTGTATTGTATATTTTTTTTCTTTTTTTTTTTTTTTAATATTTTTATACAGAAATTTCATTGACCCATGTATTATGTATCATATGTATGTATACACTTCCCAGCTGGTTTCTGTATAGAAAAGTGTCTGTCGAAAATTCTCAAATTGCTCACGACTCACCCTATGCGCTCGAGGAATTTTCTGCCGCGAACTTTTAACCTCACTTTGGTATCGCACCAAAGCGTATACACGTAAGCTGCGCTTTTCCCCTAACCCGCGTGTCACTACGAATGAACTCCAATTTAACCTGTCACTGAGGGATAAAAGGGCAGAGCACACACCCCCTTCGATTCTGAATACGATATCTGGCTTTAAGTTGTACCTGCGATACTTAACATTAATCTTGCACTTGATTTCTATTTTCGTTCAATTCCTCTGGTGATTTGCGTATGACGTACATAGTTCCTGGACTGCTTCTTCGGACCAGCCGGATATTGCAAGCGTTTTTTGACTGTTGAAGATTTACATAGGAATCGGCATATTTTAACGTGTCTAGCGTAGGAATATAATTTATCAGATGTTGTTATGATTTGTGTCTGGAATTTTTTTAAGTTTCATACAACATCGGTACAGCATGTCGTGGTTATTGTACAATGGAAAATTTACGAAAGTAAATTTAATTAATCATTTTTATTATTCGCGTATTGCGATTCTCTGTGCATTCTATTCGTGCATTCGCGTTATTAATTTTTACGATCAATCAATTAAATAAAAATTTTTTGATACAGTGGCAGGTGCTTTCCCGAGAAGAATCGGACATCCGTACCAGAACAGAACGCCCCCGAAAAGGAAGAAACCAAGAACAAGCTTCACCAGATTGCAGATCGCCGAACTGGAGAAACGATTTCACAAGCAGAAGTACTTAGCCTCGGCCGAGAGGGCGGCACTGGCGAAATCTTTGAAGATGACAGATGCTCAGGTGAAAACGTGGTTCCAGAACAGACGAACGAAATGGAGGTTAGTTTAGGCTCGATAAACTATATAAATTGCATACCAAAGCCACATGCACGGTAACCGTATCATTGCGTGTTACGTTTTTCTTTGCCGAATGGGGTGTGTATATTGTAAAAATATATATTAAAAAAAATTCCTGTAAAACGACGTCGCGACACGATAATCTGAAACTTTTGAATTTCGAGACGAAACGACAACGAAAACGAGTTAGGAACTGCGCTTGGAATGTTAAAAGTGGCTTAGCCAAGTCTCTTGGCGCATATATCTATAGGCGTATTGGGAGTCGAATCTATGGAGCCTCTTCAAGATAACGAAGGACGAAAACACGTAATTTAGATAAAAAGGAGCCCGTTTCGTAGCGCGGGACTTGATACCATGGGCGTCCTCGCGGCGAGACTGTGACGGGACGACATTCTTAAAGGATATCTTTTAACAGTTAGGGGCTTCTTTAGGTTCATCGGGATTGCTAAGACATGAGTCCTTGGATCTTTGAAAATTCTACGATAAAGAGGTAAAAACGTTGAAACGATATAGCCAACGATCACGCGTAGGTACATGTGACAATATCATTCCGACCTATGCATTCGTGTGGACACACATTGAGTAATTGAGATAAAAAAATTTTCTAATCACAATTACCTTCAACAAAAATTATCTACAGCTGTAACCTGCAAAGCGTGTGGTTAATCATCTTGTACAATTAACCCCTTCACTCGATACACGATCTTTCCCCTTCGCTACCCTTACTTGTGTTTTCACAGATTTTATCTGTCGTGAGAACCAACGATATATTAAATACACCACCAGCTGTCTTGATCAGAAATTCTTTCGTAGCGATTTTTTTTCAGGAGGGTGGTACCTAAAAAAAAATCATTAGTAATTTTGTATCACACGGTAGTTTTTTTTAATGTGGATTCATAGTTTTAAGTGAAGACAAAAAAATATTTTTTTATTCCTTGGCTGGCTACGATCCTAATTAATATTCTCGCAGGTATTAGGGTGAATGTGAATTTTTGAAGGGTCTTACCTATTTTTATAATCCGTGGTAAAGTAAGCCGCATCTGCAACCTGAGATAACGAGATGATTTCGCATGTAGATGAGATAGGTTCTTTAATAATTCAACTAGCTAACAGCTTAGCCCTGTCGTGTACATAATGTAGTCTCTGCGATCCCTGATATACCCTTCTGTCCACCCTCCTATGATTTTCATCCTCCCAGATGCTCCGAGCTCCTTGGCTTTTAAACTGTCAAACATTCGAATCTGTCGTTTGAGTCTTTTCGATCTAGTGAACTTTGACCTCGGTCTAGATATAGGTTTCGTTTAAAGAATTCATACGTAACTACGTTTTATCGTACCCGTAAATACATATGTTTATCGGTAACGTTTCAAGCCGATTGGGACTCCCCCTCCTTAGACATTTTGCGTCATACCTAGACCTGCATTGCGTTTCATTTCTAAGTAAAATAGCGACGTTAGAAAATCGAGGATAATCGCTGAAATTCTCATTCCGAGCGGCGGCCATCGCGGTTACTCATATTCCAGCTACTCGCGTAAATTGTAAAGTGATCGCGTAATTGCGTTACTACAGTTTCCACACTGTCGACTCGGTATACGTGTATCTTTACGTATGCAAGAAAGTCATATGCTTACAGGTCGGACTGGAAGGGAGACAACTCTGGTGTCCTGCACTATTTTATAAATTTCAATTTACGAATGATTTATCGAATACATTGTACATATGCGTGCGGTATACCGATCAGGAAATACATATTTTGCAAAAATTTTTTTTCGAAATTTTTTCACCGGTTATAAATTACCTTTTCCGGATATATCAAGAATTTAATTAACCAATTGGGAAAATTATCATAAATAATTGTACATGTCTCATTGACCATTAAAGCTGTATGTTAATTGGACATGGAACCTATGACTAATGCGTGCGCAAGGTCATCCGTTTACCTTTAATCAGTAAAAGTTGTTCCGATGGATGATTATTAATTGCTTTGAGAGATTCGTTGTATTATAAAGAGAAAATTATGAATGTTGGCGAAATTTTTTAATTTTCACACTCGTAACGTTAAAAATGATATTTGACATGAATTATGTACATACGATAATACCGACAGGTAATTGGGATGGTACGTGGTTTTTGCAACAGCTGGTATTTTCATATATTTCAGTTATGGAAATCAAAAGAATACATGGGATGCCTGATATGGGAACGTAATTTTTCTACGATTAATCCAGCAGTGTAATTATACCTTATGATAAATTTGTTAAAGTACTGAAGAACGTCACTATATCTAATACATAGAATAATACAGAATTTAATCAAGAAATATATTAGAAATGGTTATTTCCGTTAGATTATGGATCAGGATGTATATGTATAGGGACTCAATGATATTTTGAGATGGTTTAACGAATGTCCTGAAACGCGTGTGATATAGCCGATATTTCGCGCCGAATCGTACTCGCATAATGATAAGGGTAATGTGTCCCAGGTTGGTTGAATATGGTTACACTGGACGGCGAATAGGGGATGCTTGTGCCAGGGCTGCAAAATGTAATCGGCACAGCACCCTCAATTATTAATTGCTAACCGCGTTAATTACTTGCAAGGGCGTAGGCTTCCCTGTCACTGTCCCAATGGCGTAACAGTTGTTCCTCCTATGTCGAGTTCACTCGAATGGAATTCAGGCCTGAAAGAATTTCTACGCTGAACACGAGAAGCAAATGGTATAAATTCGTAGTGATGTTCAGAGGTTATCATCGTTCTACGATAAAAGTCATTACTGGAAATTACTAATGATTAAAGTAATATAGGTCTATGGCTAATAACATTCGTTTTGTCGATAACGTGTGAATGTTCGTTAAAGATTGTTTTTTCATGATTAGAGGGTATTTATATAGAATAGAGAGGAGCGAAGAGAAGAAAGGTCGACCAATTTTTTATTCGAACGAGTTTCAGTTGGGCATCACATAAGTCAATCGGATTGTCGCTTATGATTAAGGGTATGGCCCAAACAGGCCCGATTTCTGTTTCCCGAATAAGAGACACGTTAACGCGAGCCACTGGTCTTTATAGGATAGAGAAACGGTAGAACCAGTTTTGGGCCTAATGATCGCTCCTGGAAAACGCCTTGAAATCGCTTCGAAAATTGTCCTTCCCTGGTATTCCAAGTGGGCCTCATCACTGGGACCAAAGAAATATTCACTGTAACAGTCGAGGCAACATGGGACCGCGATTGGACCAAGTGGCCGTAGGCCCGATCCATCATAATGGGCCCGTTGTTTCTGGCGCGGGGTGCATTTGAATAAAACATAAAATAGTACACGGCTACCGAGAACGGGCCCAAACGCAGTCTGGCACTAAAGGAGGAGGCATCGAATGGAGATAAACAAAGGTACATCGAAACCGTTTAATTACCGAGGGCCCAAGATTAACTCTAATGGAACGACGGTGTTTTCGTGGCTCGTAGTCCTGTCGCTGATTGGCCGTGGGCCCCCGGCTGGCGCCTTTCGGCCTGAATAACTTTTAAGTTCAAGTGTAGCACACCTTATCGGGACCAACTGTTCTTTATTGGAGAGCATCCTTGTCCATGAATTCGAGCTGGCATTCGGATGCCTCTTTACCCTTTCAGAATTTACCAATCACCCGTTATACTTTGGACTTCGCTGTTATCCCTCCTTTTTTTTTTTCACTTTTCACTTCTCTCCTAGGCACTTTCCACCGTTTTCTCTGAACAAGTGAAATATTTTACCGGGACGTCGTAAACGTCTACTTTACAGATGGTATCGCCTTCGTGAAAGGGTCTGTGACTGTGAACGGTCTTTTGCTCGCAAAACATAATCTCACTGTGTAGATATTTTGTATTTGTATCTTGCGGTTCCTTGTTTTCCAGAAAGCGTCTTATCCAATCGCTATCCGTCTTTGCTGTCACTCTTCTAGACAATATGTGTACTCCTATTATATTTGACCTGGGTCAATTTTTGTTTCTTCAATATTCTACCTGGTCCAACAATTTGTGACTGGCAGACATTTTCATAGTCGATTTGCTATCGAGCAGCGTGTGTCTACTTTGTACATTACCAAACGCTCTGTACGTTACAGATACAAATGTTTTGCCGCCGTCTTTTCAGTTTTAACGATAAGGTAAAATACCTAGCTGTTTTGTGACTAATTCGGTTGGTACTAACTCATCGATATAGGTAGCATAATATTTTAGAAATTTTTCGTTAAACACTTACGAAGCTTGGCAGAGTCATGTTTTATTAATACCGGGCGACGCTCAAAGTACTGAAACAACGACGAAGAGTTTGTTAAAGTTTGAGCTCGTTTCTACGATTCTTTAATCCAATGACAACGTGGAACAGTATAGTTTTTATTTGCCGGTTCTCTAGAGCGCGTAGCCGTCGGCTTACCAACAGGTCGGCCATTTTGTGGCTCCTTAATAGACTTAGCGCTAGAAAACAGACACCCTTTTCCTTCTCCTCTCCGTCGCACCCCACGCCACCACTGTCAGGAATCGAATTATCTTTATTACGTTTGTCTTCTGTTTTCCGCCCCAACAACGCCACTCACTTCAACCCTCATCCCCATCAACTAACCCTGCTTACCACAGCCTCTTCCTGGACCCCATCGTATACGCTTGGCTCTTACGGGTACGGCTAAACGGATAACCAAAGAAAAAGATAGGATCTTGCATTATTTGATGGTATTTGCAGAACTATGTCTGTAATACTTGGGTATAATTTGACAGATGTAACTTATTATTATTCTCTGTACTTCATTACGTATCTGAGTCTAACCAAAGTATCCTAGTTCAATATACATATAATATACAGAAATAAGGCGGATGTCAAATCTCTTGAATATTTTTTTTTTTGACATAACCAAGAGATTTCATTTTTGTTTACTTTTCATACATATGTCATGTGAGTAATTGATTATAATTTTTCTTTTCAGGAGACAAACAGCGGAAGAAAGAGAAGCCGAAAGACAAGCAGCGAATCGTTTGATGCTGTCGTTGCAGGCCGAAGCGTTAGGAAAGGTCGGATATCCCACAACAGTGACGACCCATGGGTCAGGGGCCGGAGGGCCCAATTTAGAAAGTCAACAGGCGCCACCACCTATGGGACATCCCGTGGCACAATGGGCCTCGCCATACGGACCGCCGCAGCCTCTTGCTGAACCGATTTGCTGAATATAGTAAAAGATAATATAAAGAGAAACATTAAGCTACGAGCTATACGTAACCGTCGAGGGTTGCATTATAAGTTTAAAAAACCGAATTTGAAATTCGTTTAAAATTGACTGTGAAAGTACTTCGAGTCACACATGCATATGTACATATTTTGAGATGCGAGAAACTTCCTTATGGATTGCGAATATCACTTTCTGAGACTGCTGGCTATGATTCCTTTCTATTTTATTTTCTTGCGAGGCGAATCAATCGAGAGAAATAAATTTTCAAAATGAACAGTGACAAAAAAACTGCGTGACATATCTTTGTATATAGGGATAGGATCGGTAATAGAACTTGTACGATATGGACACTTGTACTTGTTTTGCTTTTACGAGTGTGCGAAAGTCATCGTGACGCGTGCAGGCATATCTTGTATATATTTATTAAATAATAAGCGCAGTTTATTACAATAGTATTATCATGGATATCGTTATCGAGCGTCATGGCGATTATATTTTAGATTAAGATTAATCGTACGTATTTGAATATAGCAAGCTATGTGATGTTATGTACCTATGTGTAATGTTGTATATAAAGGAAACTGAAATGCATAGTAACGGATTCATTCCGATACCGCATGCAGTCACTAAAAGCACTAAAAAAAAAACAAAAAAAAAACATATTTCCTCTTTCTCTATAAATAACTAAAATCTCTCATCTCACTTCAGAGGTATCACTGTTCTCTAATTTTCAATGTGAATACGTCTCCCGCATAATCAGATCCTACAATTCCCATTGACAGATATACATATACATATATTACTATATAGTCATCAAAGCAATTGAACTGTATCATACAGGTATTACGTATGATTACGAGCAACGTGACACACGCAACAAATTATTTATGCCAAGTTAAACAGTGGTTTTATAGTGGCACACGTGCAATACGCATTGGCAATTGAGAAGTCGCACTGCCATTCTACTAAGCCTAAGGCTATGCATTACTTTTATTATTTACTCGAAATGATGTCAAACACTGACAGTTTTATAGGAATGATTTTTCTTCTTACTTTCAATTATTGATTTCCCTTCGAGAGTCAATATATTATTTCCCTTTGAAATAAAACTGTTGCATATATTAGAAACGTTGGTACATACAGTGTACTTTTACTTTCTGCGTCGTTCCAGCTGTTGATTAATAAATTGATTAGTATGTCAGGCAAAATAAATTCGCAAAGTTGCTCAGATAAGTCTGTATTGCAAAATTCATGACTTCCCGCAGAGAGTCACGCTCAATGAAGTCAAGTCATTCCTGATGCGATACGAGTGGTTATGTATTCTGAGAGGATATGTCTGATTGGTAGTGAGAGAGGGAGATAGAAAGAGAGAGGGATAGCCAGTAAAGGATTATTCAGAACAAGTATGAAGTATCAAGATGACCGAAGGAAGCTGTTGAAAAGGAGTCCCAAGTATAAATCGCAAATCAACGGCAGGACTGAAACGGAGGATCTTCCGTCAGATCGGTCCTTAATAGCGGTCGTGCAAGGATGCTGGTTTTTTTCGAATCCCCTAATTGTTTTATTCCCTCGAAACAGTCCTGACTTCCAGCAGGGACTACTTGGACCTCCTTGGACAGGATGTGGCTGCGTTTACTGCCTATAATTGCATAGAAGACACGACGCGCCGTCCTGCCCAATTATTTGGGGACACAACTGCCGGCCTCTGGGGATGCTTGGTCCTTTTCCAGGAGTCTAAGTTCCTCCTGAAGATACTCATCGCTCCAGGACCACCTGAGCCGTCATCCTTAGCCCTGTAAAAAATGATTGCCCACTGAGGTTAACGCGACTGGCAACTTGCGAACGAACCAAGACTTAGCCAGTCGTCAGTGCCGTAGGAACAAAATGGTCCACGACGGGATCAAAAAAGAAGATCGTATAACAAAGTAAAAATTAATCTTAATTCTTTCACTCGAAACATCCTACATGTCTGTCCAATGGAAACGACTTACCTGTGAAATTCCATTGTAGAGGTGCTATCTGTGTCTCGTAACATTTTAGACGGCCAAGCGTCACGACGCGTCGGCGCCCTGTAATCTTGCCCAGGAAGACCTCCCTGTGGTTTTTCTAGTTCTTAACGTAAATAGACTACCCGCTGTCATTATAGGTACCTATAGCCAACACACAAGCAGACCTACAAAGAAACACAATTTAAGTTCGAATGGCTTGGCCAGGTTCACACTGAAAAATTATTATACCTGTACATGCAGACTCGGAAGGAACTTCTGGATGCGTCACGGTTTGTTTCTACGTTCGGTTGTGGCGAAACAACGATTGGCCAACCTGTCAAATAGACAATTAAGCAACTTCGCTCATTTCTTATTGCTCGATAAACTTGCTCGAGCTTTCTCCCCTTCCAGTCGATACACCAGACGCCATGGCACACGCCCTTGGAATTAATCCTCGATTCTACATCAGTCCCTTTATGCTTCTGCCCTGTTCACCCACGTACCAACACGTGCTCCCTACCATGTGAAACCTGCAGGGGCGATGCTGGTATCTCGAATTAAAAACTAATCCAATATTATTTTCCCTCTGCTCCGCTCCGACGCTCCTCTTGCCGTGCCTCGACAATTATCTCGCTTCCACCCTTTAAAACGTGTATCCCTATGCAGATATACTGGTACACTAGATAACATATCCATATAAGATATAGACACCATATACTATGGACATCTAGAAATATATCTAGCCGTGCACGCGCAAACCACGTTTACAAAATCATGAGCTTTTCGAGTAGCAGTCGCGCGTGGCGCCGTTTCGGATATTTACACGACCCCACGAAATTTATTGTGATTGCGTTTTCACGCGCGCGAAAACGATTTCGCCGCGAGAAAAATTCTTCGACCGGGTCGCTACGAGGTTAAATAAACGTTGCAATGGAAACGATGGTAGGTACTTTGTATTTGTGCGTATATACTGTATACATGTGTATACACTATATACAGTATATACAGATATAGACAGAGATCGATACACGAACATTTATGTGGGTGGTATACCAATTGGCTGGGAGGCCATCATTCTCCAATGGGTTAACGAGTCTTGAATAGGTGCATTTCCGAAAACGTACTCTTGCGAACCAACCATTATGTGTTTCCTGTCTGTAAACTTTAGAGAAGAGTCCTATGCCTTTTGTGAGAACTTGCCGTTTCTCTAGTTTCGATCGTTTGCGGTTAGTGGTTCGTGGGACGACCTGTATTACAATGGTATAGTCACTGCCCGTTAAAGTAGACTTCAGCGAAGATTCGGCTGATGAAATAAGAAAGAAATTACAAAATCGAACAATCCTTTTCAGTCTTGCTTTTTTTTTTGTACGGATTTGCAGAAAATTTTACTGTGTACAATCAGTCACAGAACGTTCGTTTCCTTGGCGGGACTTATAATGAGACACTCTTTACGATCGTTATTGCTTTCCAATTTCAGTCCCGGTTCAGATGCTTTCAGATGATTCGAAATCATCGACCGCCATTTCTTTATAAATTATCATAAATTTGACAAGAACATTTTTTTTTGTATTAAAAAAATTCAGCTTGGTACAAATTCATAATTTTTTTCCTCCGCAATCGATATTCATAAAATTACCTTATGATTTTATTATAATGTATATGTATATACGACTGTGAATATCATACGTAGCCACTATACGGAAACGTGGGTTTAGTTTTACCAAATTCAGGCTGTTTTTCGTCGCGAGTATCACGTGCCTTATACCCTCGCATGACAAATGACGTGCGACAGACAAATATCCGGCGGGTCAAAAACGCGACAAGCACTCTTGATCCTGTACCAAGCGCCTTTTAGGATGATTGCCTGATTTATGTATTTATACGGAACAGTCCCGACCACCCTTCTTCCTCCCTTCTTCCCCCCTCCCTCAAGCACCATCATGAACGACTTCTACGTCCTCATCGTCTTTTCCTATCACTGGTAATAATATTCGTTTCAAAGTTGAACCCTGTGACATTATAGAATTAGAGTCCACCCGGTAGACGGGGGAGACACGGGATTCCTGTCGGAAGAACGTTGACAAGAAAAGAAAGGAAAAGAAAAAGGGAGTCAAAGAGGGATTAGCTTTACTGACACCTTAAATAGAACGGTACCGGGTGTCTCTTTGATTACACGAATTTTTATCGATCGTACTCCCCTTTTATTCTCACAACTTGGAGAACTTCAGTGCCGCCACAATTTTTGATTAATTTATTAAGAATTATTCTCTTCGTAATTATTCACCTAAAGATATGATAAATTAAAAAAATTTTTAACTCGATCAACGAAAAAATTCATTTTCTTATTTTACCCTCTTTATCGTGAGATTTTTACTTTCTCGTGCTCCTGCAAGAGGAATCAAACTCATCCCAGTTCCCATAAGACTCTGCCTTATGCTTTAATCACTTAACAGTAACAATTTTTATCCCAAGGGAAAAATCCCACCTCACCCTCGTATCCAGGGACAGATACCATGAAACGATACGGCTCTTTTACTCTGGAATAACAGTAGGGTGTATTCTGCGTCCATGGATAATACTTGACATATACTATATCCATACAAGAGTACTATTACGTTCAACGTATACGACAGATCCCCATAGGAAGCGGAGAATATTCCCGGGGGTTGCATCCCGATGTGAGACTCTCTTCTGTAGGTATACTGGAGGGCCGGAGGGCGGGGGGAGGGGAGGGGGGAGAACTTACTGGTACAGTAAGAGTACCCCTGAGGGGGTGACCCCATAGTTTCGTGACGACATTTTAATATTTAATGCGATTAAACTCATTTCTAACCCACCACCCCTCCCCCCCCCCCTTCTCCCGTACGTACCCCCTCTAATTGGTTTCTGATTAACAGCTAAGTTTTAAGTGTATTAGCCAATACGATAGTTAGACCAGAACGCCATTAACTAAGTGACTGTATCGGTAGCTAATTCACTGTATATATATGTATATACAATACGTAGATGAGATATAGGGTTTTTAATTGGAATAGCTGAAATTACATATGATTTTATAATTTTATATATGTATGTGTACATATGTATATATCGTATTTGTGTATAACTATATATATTTTCATGCACCTGGTTTACTCAGAATTCTCTGTAAGGCTTTACGATGCTTCCTGGGAAATCGAAGTGTCGAATGATCGTCCGAGATACACGAAACGTTCTGGTAATCCTAGGATTCAACGGGTGTCTCGATTGACCAGAGTTTCACTCCATCTTCTGCTGACAGCGGAAATCCCTATCCGATCAGAACTAACGGGCACCAATGTTCTCTAGTGGGCGAGTCCAGTTAGGGCCGCGAAAACTTAATTAACCAGCATCGCCGAATCGATGAAAACTTAATGACTAGGTGATATCTATCTATTCCATAGGGACTTGTATGTGCTACGCGAAGCGTTTGGCTTTACGTACGCGAGATTGAATTCCCCTATGGTTCGATCTAGGGAATTTCGAGGAGTCCAGTAGTTTTTTACAGGAGATAAAGATCGCGTGTCGTTGCACTCGGTAATTTAGGCTGTAGTAATTTTTATTAGATTTTTTTTTGTTTTATCACTGGATAGGGAAACGTACAGGGAAGTCATGGAGATAAATAGATTTACGTAAGTTCTCAATAGTTATTGTTACTTTCCAATGTCGAGCCACGTCGAAAATGTCCCATGGGAAAATCCGCGAGCGAGACACGCGGGACGCTCAATAGTTCACACGGTAAGAGGTAGAGCTGAAATATGAGAAATCAGGTGGTTCAGTGGTAATTTTTGGGTAATTAGGTAAAACAGACGTCTCTCGTGGTATTTCGTGAAAATAAAATGTCTGACGTTCATTACGTAATTTACCTGCTCGTTTCCGTTACCCTGCAACAACATTTTAAGCTTTTGCAACTGACAGGGCGTCGGCACGTCCATCATTCGAGCGCCGGAACTTTGGATGGATGAACCAGAGAGCTTGAATTCTGCAGAGGGAATTCCAGGTAGTACGGAATTCTCAGCTCGCTTTCCATTTGTCCATCCACGGCTGTACTGAAAAGTTTGACTCGTCGCTAAAGCCACCACGGTTGATAGCAAGAAGACGGTTGACAGGTAGAACGCCATTTTTCTATAAAAAATGAAAAACCCATTATCAACTCGTTAAAAGTTCGGACATATAATAAAAAAAATTTGTCAGGTCACGAGAGTCAAAATAATATACTGCACGATACATTGAGAAAAATAAAATTTTTATGTTCATTCGTTTCTTCGGTTCTCGTAATTTTATTATCGGCACGATAAGAGATATTTTACTAACTGACATAACGCAAAATAGAATTTGACCTGTGACCTTCTATCATGAAAATTCGTTATCTGTACTCCGTGATACAACTTTTGGTAATTAATATTCGCGAGACACCTTCGGTTATGTTACTTCCGGTGATTAGGGAACTGTGAACGAGCAGCATGGATAATGAGACTTATCGTTCGCTTATCAAAATCACTTTCCTGAGTGACTGAACTACAACCCCCCATTTCCGTGAATAAGATCAAAGATATGAAACAGAGTCTTTTGAGGCGAAAAGAAAAAATGTAAATAAAAAATTCTTTTATTTTCTCTCATTCGTTCGAGCTCATAAAAAATCCTTTTCTCCTTTTTAACTCATCTATAGCATTAGCACACCATTATAACGGTACGGTAGCAAGAACCAATCCAAACAGACCGTGCAAAAACTTTTTGCAATTTTCGCCAAATCGTTTGTACCGTATTTATACACTGGTCAGATCTGCTCGAAGTAATTCTTCTTACAGCTTATTTGTCTTCCCATTTTAATTGCAGACCAGGCGCACGAGTGGGGTTCAGGAAAAAACAAAAGCGGGTCTAACCTGAGATGCGCAACGAGCGGAAACGTAAAACAATGGACTGACTAACCGTCGCGCATGACTTGTCGGATCAACGATCCGTTCAAAGCGTTGCAACTTAAATTACAGCTAAATTGCAACGTGGTGCCTATGGGGCACCATCCATTCTGAATACCATTCTAAGCAAGCTATTTAACAGCGTGCATTTCTACGAAGAATTTACTCATTCAATCGTGCAGTCACGATACCCGTACGATCCATAAAGAATTTTAACCCCATTTCAATCCCATGAAATATTCTGTTATACAAAACTGTCTCTTCCTTTATTACAATTATCCATCACGAGACCCACCAAAATTGCATACCGGGTATCATTCGAGATGGGTAGTTCAAATATTTTATTTTTGGATATATTAAAATTATTTCTGAAATATATATATATATATATATATATATATATGTATATACGAGTCTAGACAAAGTCTGGTAATGCAGAACGGGAGCACATGCCTTGCGAGAAATTCTGAAAATTTCGAAAGGCGCCCCGCGCTAATTTGAAGGGCCCCATTAGCGCTACGCGCGTCCCTGGTCGTTAAGATAAGAGTAAGTGCTACTAAGTGTCTCGGGGATAAGAGACGAGAGCAGCATCACTGTTGCATAGACAGAGAGTCTCTGCCTGCGAGCCGATCTTCTCTCTGCTGCTACAGGAAAGTCTCGAGTTACGATCGTCGCCAATAATGGCGATATTGCGGATACCGTATTGCATCTGGTGCCGACGGTACACACTATATTGGCAATATGCACGCGGCTTGGAAATACCACGGGATACGGCGTTACGTTTCGCTAAGGTAGATCTACTTTACGTTTTACACGAGACGTAAAACGATCTGCTTTTCTTTTTAGATTCTTTAATTAATCGCCATATTGGCAGGAGCTGATATGTAAGCTGGAATTGAGTTTAAATAAGTACGGGGTGTTCCGTGGAGTTTACGAGCTCTTACTTTTAATCAGTAAACCTGATATGTCCTTTTATTATACTGATATCACTGTAGGTAATTTATTTCGTATAATATTGATATACGTATAATTAGCTATTAGCAGTATGTAAGCGACGTGGCGTAAACTGTATTTTAATTAATATTTGATAAGACAGTAAATAATTTTATACTTATGAAATTAGTTAATTAATAATAATTATTGACTTTAGTTATGTATGTCGCAATTTATATACATCACGGATGGTTGATAACATATGTTCAATATTAATTCGCGATTCCAAAGTCTCCTTTAAATATAACCTTCAAGAATTGCCTGAATGACTTTTAAAAAAATATCAGCGAATTTTGTGCAAGTGCTACAGCTCTTTTCAGAATTAACACGCGATAGTCATAAAAAGTCATGGGGATTCTCACTGACTGTAATGCTACACACCATTTGCTTGATTAAACCTCCTGTTATGCTAACGACGTGAAAGGAGCGCCGTTCCTGCCATCTTCCTAATAGGAATTTTACTAAAAGAACTTATCGATTCGGCTCGCTTTCCCATAGTAATATTGTTACCCGCTGAGTGATATGGAAAATCTACTGCTCAACTGGTTGTCGGTAAAACAGATTGTAACGACTTTTCGGTGCTACAATATCTTCGTGAGAAGATTAATGTAGGAATGTGTATCTTCTATGTATGTTTTTGGTAACTTCTGGCACTTCGCGTACGTCAGTTTTACCATAGACATATTTATATCTGAATTAAGGTGCGTATGTACATACATTCTTTTACTTTATTTGAAATCTGGTTATGTCGCACTTTTTATAACTTTATTCTGGGAACACTCGATCATGGACGTCAGGTGAGAAACTATCTAGTACAGAGTTGCCCATTGCCTTATGTAATATAAAATACATATTCTCTGTGACGTTTACCGTGCACCATCTTATTTTACTTGAAATCAAGTGGCTGTACTTTTATTTAAGTCACACCTGGTTTTCATTAAAATACTATGTTATATCTTACTGAGTTATTACTCGTTCTATGCTGTAACGATGCGCGAGAATATTTTAGACAATTTATATTATTGTTATCGCGGTATTACGGTTAAGATATAATTTTGGAATTGATTATATAACGACACTCTTTAACTAAATGGTCTTCAGAAACGTGCTTATCGGATACAGAATGTATTTATATATAATAATACAATAATATCATTTCGATTTAATATTTTGGATTGTTAATTATCTCAATCGAGTCATCACACAATTTCGGAAATAATCTCATTAATACAGAAAGTGATGGTTTCATTGAAAAGATATCAGATGAAAAAAAAGTCGCTAAAATTTTTAACCGAAAAAGAAATTACGAAAAATTCAAAGCACAACTTTTTTGTAAAGAACGAAGATACAAATTAGAATAAAATTAACGCACTTACCTTATCTTAAAACTGAAGTGTCCAAAGGTGTAAGACCGAGATGCGAATGCCTTTTTACGATAATTTTGAAGCTGCCAATAAAAAAAAATTCAAAAATGTTTTTCACTGTATCCGAATTCGACTGACACGACAAAATCAAACTGTACAGCCCGTTAGGTATTTTGCATACGTGACTTCCGCAGGATCAGGGAAAGGAGGGCGGCCTGTCTCTTGCAGGTTTCGATTCTGCGGATGCAATGCTCAAGGAGGTTGTGGTGGCTCCTTTATAAGAGAACCCCCACGCATAGCAGCCCCTACGATACGCGTACCTACCCTTACATAAGGGATGGTACCAAGCCTCTTAAGTATGTGGTTCACGTTATTGTTGTGTTTCGTACGTAATACGTAGCTTACTATCTGGCCTCAATGGACTTGAGACAATAAGACCTGTAATCAAATTCTAATTAATATTAGGTGCTATTGTGCATAGACTATAGCGACGTGATAATTTGCTGCTGGTCGACTTAGACTCTCTCTTTAGCTCCCTCTTCATCCCTGTCACTCCTGAAAATTACTTACCTGAAAATACTCTCTTCGACTGACTGATGTTACTGAAGATCGAGAATCGAGACTCTTCTCGATCGAAATTACCAGTCTCGATTAATGACTGTCTGATAACATTCCTTTGACTAGTGTCAATTTCAGCCAAACGCTACGTTTGATATTGATGTAATTAATACGTTGTTATGTGACATCATTTTCAACTGGGGTACCTATCTGATTATAGAGATTAATCTTCGTTACGTGTCACTGTAATGTCATCGGATGAAAATGTCTTTCTAGTTTGTACCATTTCGAATATCGCATTTTTTGGCATATCTAGTTACAGTGTGCCTGTTATAGCATTTATAGTGCTAATAGGAAACAAAAAACAACATGGAATATAGCGTCTTTGAAAAATATAAGAGAAATTGGGAAACTCATGAATATTATAACTGAAGTTTTTGAACTCCCGTGAAAATATTATGTACGAGACTTGTGGTTATCTAAAAATAGCTTGCAAGCAATTTATAATTATTTAAGTTGACTGTTCTCAGAGAAGAAATATTATTTTGTATTATGACGGTCGCCATGCTCTCCACGTGCTTGTCAATAAATTGTCACATCATTGATTGATGATATTTGGAACAAATCACCAAGCTACACTTTTTCCTTCTTGGGTGAACGATGAGGTTTATTTACTTGTATCAAGAAAAATTATAATGCTCATATCTTAGAGTGCTTGAGAAAATTAAATAATATTAACTTTATTGGGTCCGTTACGTCTTTGATTAATTTGACGCGTCCTGTAGTTAGTTTTAAGAAGTTGAGCTTACGTGAGGTTTGACCATTTTTTTTTATTTATAATGATTGTGATATTATTAGGTGGCGTGAAAAATTCTATAAGGATATTTTAATCGCAGTTTCACGATTTACATAAATTATTTGTATCGATCTCAGATTATTGTGGTTATATCATTTTAGAAAGAATATTGCTATATGAATGTCATTTGCCGTCCTTATTGGGTACTGACCTTAGAAGTACTTCCTAAATTCATTGCCAGTACTTCGAGCATACTTGTGTCTCGCTCTATTGTATGCAGGTAAACAGGGACACTGCCATACTCGTACTGGCAGTGAATTTCGAAACGTATCCTACGTAGATGTGGCAAATTGACTATTCGCCAAGGTAAGATAAATGGGAAAAAGAGGCATGCAAAAAGTTTCGGTCAATTGCGCTGAGTGGTGGAATTGAATTAACATTCAACTCTGAGGCGAAACAATAATCATACAATTTCGAAAGAGAAGGAGTATTGGTTTCATTAGGGAAATTGATGCTTCGTGCTATTCTTTTTTTAAAACAAACATCATTTATTCGAATCTTAAGTAGAAATGCGTGAAGATTGTGCGTCTGACGATTAATATATTCAGAGAATTTATTAATACGAAATTCACTTAATCAAGCCTTATAAAAATACTGTCATCGACATTATATCTTCCCGTAAATTTAATTATATTAAAATAGTCGAATTAAGATATTTATAATTAATAATCAGTCCGTTGATCCTTTTTCAATTATATTAAACAAATGTCAGATAATCAGCTGTATATGTTTGCAACTAAAAGATATAATTAAACAGAGATGACATCTAGTGCTTTATTAGTGAACTAAAGAGGTTACCAGTTCCACCAGTAGATGCGCTAGCTATAAAGTCCAAGGCTAAATGGACGGTCATTAACAGGAATGGAGCATGCGCTCGCGCATGCGCACTGACGGACAGTCTGTCCGCTCGTCACTGCATGACGCGCGACTCCTGTCGGATAGTTTTTCAAGCATGTCTGCTCGGTGAATATTCGATGCTGTTGCATTAGCGTGCATTTGCGCTGGAAAGCCGTGGTGTGTCGTGTGTTGTGTGCGAGTTGTTAGTGCGGATCGTCATTAAGGGACGAAAAGGCGTCGCTATGAATCAAAAGGGAGGATCGTGGCAAGCGCAGTGACCCGCAAGCCATAAGAGGCCAGGAATTTCCTGCGATGGAGTCCATCAGAAAATGGTTCTACAGGCCTAAGGTGAGCACCTGAAAATAGGTGTATCGACTCTCGCAATCACGACTCCGCTCCATGTTAATCGACTCCATAAACTTTAAATCGACTGATAAAAAAGGGTATGAGCAACGACAAAAAAAGTCAGCAACGAGATTTAAACAATTGTGAACAGACGCTCGTATTCAGTTTTGTTTACCGTCGTAATTCATTCGCCTCGAATGACTTCGTGCTTGCTTTGTTCGTCCAAGAGGACTTGCTCGTTACGTACATCGAAGAGAGGGAAATTTGCACGCACGACAGCCTTCTATTTAGTCTTATCAGCTGATACACGAGTGCCAATTAATTGTTCCCTGATCTGCCTTCATCCACATGTACTTCGTGCATTGGCCCGTATAACGGGTGTACCAAAAATAGCTGTCACTTATAGATACACAAACCCTGTACCATACGAAATGACGCGCGCACGTATAATCAGTAGTATCTACCTTGTACTCTCTAGAGTACAAAGTACTATTCATTATATGTTAAAAAAGAGTTAGGAAGGTATTTGATTATTGGGATGTAGCGTGTCGTGCGAGAACCGAGGCCACGCCAAGTCACTGGAGAGCCATAGTGCCATTCTATCCATGTTTTGTGTAATAGGCTCCGAAATGACTAAGGTCACAGCGAACATCGTCATTGGGATTTATCATCTTATAGAAGTGGCGTTAGCAACAAGATTTTACCAAGTACATCTATACGTAACGTATTACGATAAAACGATAAAAACCCATTTTCTTTCACATGCAATAAGCGCGCGAGATATGAAATTCATTACTGAGGCTGTCATCGTTACTCAACTACGTATCATTAATGGTTATAGATAATACAATAATTCTCTAGGTAGACATTGTCGCAGAGTACTAACAACCTTAACAGCTCTGCCAATTAGTGACAGCAAGACATTTATGCTCCAGCAGCGTACACAAAATGAAATCTTTCTCGCTGGACGAGACCTCTTGGTCTTTAACCTATTTCGTAAAGCCTCGATGCTACTTTGCACATGTAATAATAAATATTTGGTATCGCAATATTTGTTTCTTTGAAAAATCCTATTTAACGTGACAGACCAATCTTACAGAGCTTACGTCAGTTTAACGTAGGTAAGATGTAGCACGTTATTAAAAATTCATCAAGACTATTCTCACAAAGCGCCGATAGAAACTCTCCACGAGCCAGCGTACAATTTCACGAACTTCTATGAGAACTCTCCTCTAAGTCAATCGATTCGATCGATACGTATTACTAATGAATACCGTGTTCGATACAGTCAGTCAGACAGCCGCTCCTACGGTATTGCACCGTAAATAGCTATTTCGTGAGGCATTCTCTAACCTTACTTGAATTTCTCGATTTAACATGGCATACCGGGTAGTACAAATGTAACAATCATTCGTCGTGTACTTTCTGAGACGTGGATCATACTTTATCTTGTAAGATAAATTTCTTTTCCTGTTGGAACAAAGTATATATTATATCATACAGTGGTTTGAAGAAAAATTGTATAAAACCATTTGGCATATACTCTCTCTCTGGACAGTTACGGTTCAGAGACTATATGTATATAGAGGGTGTACATACAGCGTGAACTTTCTATGGTCATCGGTACGGTCGTTAGGTTAGGGTCCGACGACAAAGGGAGGGATGAAAAAAAGCCGTACGTATGCACCGATGATGGCAAAGGCTCTGAAATGTGACCGAGTGGGAGGAATGGAGGAGAGAGAAATATGCTCAACGACTCTACGAGCCCATGAGTCATCCTAGACACAGATCATTATGATACCAGCGATGCGAGACGCGGTCAGGATTCCGTTGAAAATTTCAAATATCATTTGCCATTAGGAGAGTGGGGTCCTTCGCCATCCATTGTCGTCCCTGTCGCAAATTTATGCGTCTGTTTACGAAAGTTATGCCAACCTTGGGTACAGTGTCAGATGGATACGAATTCATGAAAATTAGATGACGCCATTAAAATGGAACTATCGCTCTCTGTAATATTGACTAATTGCTCGGTGATTATGAGAGGAGGATTATAAAATATAATTAAAGGGAAAGCCAATAATTACAGGACAGTGAGAAATTATCAGATTCTCCGATTCGAATAGACATTATAAAGAACATTTGGGTCGATTCACGTTATCGAAAATTATCGCGGTCTGTATTGTCAGATATCAAATAAGCAGCGCTATCCCCACTTGCGAACGTGCCAAATTCTTGGCGATAGGTCGCGCGATAATGGAGGCACGTGAAAAGTCATCCATCTAAAGATAAATTTCATCTTATTGTACGCGACTGTGGCAATATTTTTTTTATTCCTCCCTCATTCCTATATCAGTTTATTTACGCGTGTGAACAGCTGTTCTTCGTATCACGATGCCGATTTCTCGTAAGTACTTGGAACAAAAATACAAAGTCGTCTTTGCCGTCGCGTTTGACGTTTATTTTCACGTGTCCTTCGCTGCAACATTCAGACTGCCATTATATCGACTGCTTATGTCTATACAAACGCTTTTCAATTGTCTCTTGAGAGATCCGATTCATCGTCGCTGTGGGCGATTTCCCCGGGTTTCCTAAGATATCGCGAACGCCGGCTGTTTCAGAGGTCGTATCTGGCACGTGACGAAGGACAATTCGTACGGTTCATTCTGTCAGTCGCAAAGCCACGAAGAAACGATACTGGGATTGGAATCAAGCGAGTGAGACGGTCGAGCTGTTGCAGCACAAAAATGCGCGGACGTTAAACGTAGATTTCCTGATTGACATTGAACCAACCGCACACTCCCACGGTGAATTGAGCTACGATAATATCATACTTAAATATATACGACTGGCTACTTCCGTATGACTTGATTTCGTAGTAAAATTAATTCATCCGACACTATACAGGGTGTCTCTATCGTTACGATGTCATCGCGAGACGCGTTACTCGCTCGTATCGTTGATCGTGCCACTTTTTGAAAGCAGCTTCCACTTTGTTTTCTTGCACTTTATTTTTTTCTTAATGTCTTGTTTACGCTCACGTGTGTACGGATATAACCACGTGTATGTGTCACGCCTTATGTGTATGTGTATACATATATAGATGGAATTCGACTTTCGATAGGCCGATGCGTTTCACTTCCAACGCTACATGTGCTTTCCACATTAATGTGCTCAGTCACGTGATCGCCGATCTTGTTTTACTATACGCTCATAGAAACGTTTGTCCTTGCGAATCGTGTTCGAGTCGACATTTTCTGAACACGGTTATCGCACGCTCGCCAATTGGCTACGAAACGACAGTGACGAGTTTTTCGTCAGTTAGTCGCCGAAATTTGCTTCTTGTGTCTTGTTGCGTCGAGGTGACAATTTTCATTCGTCATCTTTTAACGATTTTACTCACTTTTGCGTTTCGCAGGAATTTGATCAAAATATATATATATATATATATTTTTATAGTTCATACTTAATCTCCTACCAGCAACCAGCATCTTATCCATTCTCGTAAACGACTTCGCCGAAGAGAATGCCTCTGCGTAATTTTCCGGGACTTATCAGTCTCGCAAAGTTCGCCCGTAAATACCAAATTAGTCGTTCTTCGTCGTCTCTCGATTTTTCAAATGTTTTTCTTTTTATCGCAACGTTGAAAACCCGTCGGTCCAACGAGCGTCTTGTCACGTAGTGAGATCGTCTTGAATTTAGAAATATGTACACAGACATCACAGGCAGCCAAGCCGCCGGCTAAAGTTGCGAAATCGAGTCGCGGTAAATGGGATAGGACGCGGCGTGTTTTTGTTTTGTTCCCTCAAAAGTATGCATACTTATATGTATACGTATATACATGTATATTGAACTATCCACATTTCCTACGTACGACGGATGTCGCCTCTCTGTACGTCGCTTCGTCAGTATTCAGTCGTTACGACACGCCGTAAGCGGTAATTCCATTACTTTGCCAATTCATTACCAAAAGCTAACCAGCTGTCGGGGAGCGAGACAAGAGATATCCCGTGACTAATTCGCGATAACGAAATGACCGACCCGCTTGCAATCACTGCCAAGCTCCGTTGCGCGATCCTTCGATGTACCGAAAACCCTAAAAAATAAAAATATCGTCTCGTACAGCGTCGGTTTGCGATCAGGCAGCCATGAATCTGTGATACACTTTCTAAACATCGCTGACGTCACTTCCCAACGCGCCAGGAACGATCCGCGTTTTCGCTGTCTGCACCGAGAAGGGACACGATGGATATACGAAAAAATGGGGCTTCCTGACTTTCTCTGTTTCATAGATTAAAGGGAGAGAGGAGAAGACGAGTGAGAATATTTTTTGTTGACGTGCTCGATCAGCTGATTCTTACTTTCTCAGAAAATTATCTTCCGAAGGAAGGACGGTACCTGATCTCCTTTGGCTTCTTGTAAATTATCATTTTATCTTTCGTCACGCATCCCCCCCTCCCCCGATCAGTTTACCTTTTAGCTGCGCTCGATCGACTCTTCACGGTTCATGTCGATTGCGTAGATCCTCTGGCAAAGATCGCTATTACAAAATCGTCCTGAATATAAACGTGAACTTTACCGTAATATCGATGGATTTTCTCGTAAAGTAAAATATTAACCTTAAGAATCCATATTCCTGGATAAAATTGATGCACAGGAATGAATGAATGTTCTATTTTTATTTCCCACCATCCTTCGTCATTATCGTCCAAGTGTGCCAGCTACGTCCCTGGCTCGTTACATTGTATTTACCAGTGTACGATCTATAAGCCTTGTACTTGACTATCGAGAGTGGCACTAGACAAAAACTTTGGCTCCCGTGCCAAGAGGACACGGTGCATCCTCATTCTACTGCATTAAAGTGAAGCACGTAGATGTCGGGCGCGACGAAAAATTCCTAAATCAAACCGGAAGCTCGAGCCGACGAACTTCCTCGTACAATTTTTTTGTTGCCAGGGCGAGAGACGCGTGAGACTTTTAAAGACTTTCTCGCTCGCGATAAACGACGTGAACGCAGCCGTCGCCGATCGTATTAAATTTACGACGGGACACCAGTATTTCCATGGGATTGTAATATCTTGGAATTGCATCGAAGGACGATATCGAGTTACCGCTTTGCGATATTGAGTTGACGCACGGTGCCTTGAGCCTCGATACGTTGCCAAGAGCCTATCGAGTTTCTCGACTTTTCAAACCCAACGAGAATCCACGTTCGATACGAGATTTAATATCGATATGCAGTTAATCGAATCGTCCATTACGTAATCCTCGTATCCCCTTGACTTTTCAATGCTCTTAATGTACAATTTGGATTATCGATAACGTGAATGAGAATCATGCCGGATGACGGTTCCTTTCCGGTAACACTTTGGTCTACGGCGTTCAGAGCCTTTCGCGTACGCAACTGGTGCACAGTTTCGATGCAAATTAATTCGTAGTTAAATTACCACCGGCAGCTTCATGGAAATGCACATTGACCTGTTACGGTATACTTTCTGTTTCGTATCATTGTCCACATCCCGGATGACGTTTCTGTATGAGCTGGGATTCTCGCAATTAACTGCATCGGACGTCACTTTTGTATACACGACCTGTTCCTAGGAGAGACGATTCTTCGAGAATTTACCCATGACACTTAATGGCACGACATTATCGCGAAATAATACGTGGATGTGTGTCTGTGTCTTGTGATATGAAACACGCACAATGATGCGCAAAGGTGTTGGAGATATTTAAAAAAAAAATTTCATTGTACAACGTTAATGTCTTCGCTATGCCAGTCGACGTTGGGTTATAACCTTATAACGATAAGTCAAATAAATTTGTATTAAACTGCTATATGCGTTTTATGCTTCCTAGACACCTCGGGTCTCTTACGGTTAAACCCACGTGGTACATGACAATGGTATATAACGTGGTATACAACAATGGCTGCGAGAATGGAATATTGCGATATTGCATATGTCCACATGCTCGCACGTTTATCTAAGTTTCCCAAAGGTAATCATAATGGGAAAGTATTATCTCTGTGCAGAGTGTACGACAATGCATCGAGCGATTTCAATTAACGTAGGAGTGTATCTGAAATATGAATGCCAACCGCACGACGAGAAACGATATTTTTATACGTGGAGGATAAAGGAAACGTTGTGCGTGGAACTGTAATTTATGATGGATCGAACACATCGATTACGTAATGTCTAATTGTCGCATAGTACCCTCGCTAATTGTGCTGAACTTTATTATTTACTGATAACAGCTGCATTCTAATCGCCCAGATATCATTGTGGCCTATTGGAGGTACGTGGGTGTGCGAGAAAAATAAGTCGTGGCTAACGATCGTACCGAAAGTCATGAAGCATCGTACGTTGCTTTGTATCGCTTGCAATATGCAGCTCAGTTCATATCATTCTATTCTGGTTGTTTCCACGATGCGATAAAGAAAAAAACATTTGTTTTTAATAGTAAATTGAGCGAATTTGAGAATATATTGTCTGCTCTTCGTTCGACGTGACAGGGATCTGCTCGTATACTCGTATTTCCATTTTGAACGTAAATCCAGTACTTTAATCACTGACTGTATTTAGCTTTATCTAATTTCCAATGGATTCTTTTTCAGAGGGACGATACGAGTTTACTGGCTCAGTTTTTCTACGCCGATGAGTCCTTGAATGCAGTAGCCTGCGAGTTGGACTCGTTCGACGGTCGTCAGGAGCCGGAACGATGCACGACCCTTGTGAATCAGTTGAGGCATTGTCAGGACAAGGTCCTGACAATCTGCAATCAGATCATGGATGACCTCATCCCCGAGAGCAGGGCCAATCGTGATTTTCGCGTAAAGTTTCCGGACGACGTAATGCAGGAAAACCTCGCAGGGCAACTTTGGTTCGGCGCTGAATGCCTGGCTGCTGGTTCTTCCATTATGAACAGAGAAGCTGAGAGTTCAGCCATGAGACCCTTGGCGAAGGCACTGACAAAGTCCTTGGAAATTGTAAGGAATCTCCTGAGGGAACATGCTTTGAAGGGGCAAATGAATTTGAAGGTAATTACTTTGTATGGATAGCTCAAGGTTTTTCTATGGCAGGTCTAATTGATATGACTGGTTAATCAATTATAAAAGCACGTATTTCAGACTCAAAACCCTCTCGAACCATCGCTGGAGAAGCTGATCGAATCTTTGAAGATATTTGATCGACTGTTTGCTGATTTTGAATTGTGCTACGTTGGCGCCATGGTACCCGTAAAATCTACCAAGGAGTACGAACAACAGGAACTCGTGTGCGTACTTTTCTCGGAGACTCTACAGAGGGCATTGGAGAGGGGCCTGCTCAGTCAGGCTGACGTGGATAATTATGAACCCGCTTTGATGTTCACCATTCCTCGTTTGGCTATTGTATCTGGTCTGCTGGCTTCTCCTGGAGGACCTCTGTGTCTCAATTCGGCCGACACTCTTAGCGAGATGTTCAGACCGTTCAGGGTAAGCCTGGAGGAAGAGACTAGAAGATTTTCATTACTGCTGGGAATTTTGATCTCATTAGGAATTTATTTTCTGTCTTTTCAGACCCTCCTTCTTAAGATAAGAGAACTACTCTGGACGCTAAATAATCGTGAGCTCTACATGCTGGAGAAGCTTCTGTGCTCCAATGAGGAACCATCAGCACCTGTAACGCAAACTACGAAGTCTACCTATCAGGATGTACCAGATTTGGAAGAATTTGTTCATAACTTCTACACTGATTATCCAAACTGCAAGGATTTTATCGTGGATTTTTATACCGTCACGAGAAACACGGGGAACAATATGGATGAGGTAGCCAATGACGCGGTTCAAATATTGGATCAAGAAAATCAAAAGGTGGAACACTCGAGCGACAGGAAGTCCTTGAAGGAACGTGAAAAACGTCGAAAGGAGAGAATCGGTAAAGATGCGAGGCCAGAAGACTTAAAGCGATCCGCACATTTTAAGGGGGTACAGGATGATGAACGTAGGGATGCTGTTCTCGACGAGGATGCGAGGATTCGAATTGAACGAGAACGTTATCTCGAGGAATTAGAACGTAGGAGTGGAAGAATTTCATTGGTAGATCCACCAGAATCGACTTGTCAGAGGCACTGCAACTTTCAGGAACCGGAAGTGAGTCAAAGCAGTTCTACGGTTGATCCTGGCTCGTCGCAATCCTTATTACAGTGCATAGAAAGACAGGATAGTGCCGAGAGTAGAGTTTCTAGCAACGCCGAAAAGAGCAGAAATAGCAGCATGGAGAATGATGAGGATTATACGAATTCAGACATCACCCAGATACTTGGCTCAACCGACATCATTGAAATTCCTCAGACTCAGTATCTGCTAAATCAAGTCTCTCACGAGAATAACGTATCTGGCGAGACTATTCACATTGAAAATTCTCTGCCGGATATGGACTCAAAAAAATTAATTTCCGAGGCGAACAAGACTCTGTCAAATCTACTACTCGATGGCGAATGTCAAAATGAGATTTCTGAGCAAACAGATTCAGGGATTTGTACAGTGATATCATCTGAAAATACTAGTCTCTACGATAAGAGTCCCGAGGAGAAGAAAACTTTTGCCAATGATATCGAGCAAGGTGAGGAAAGAACTTGCGACGAGGAAGAGGAACAAGAAAACACGAGTTACTCGTGCTCGAATTTGAATTCGCCTAAGAGAAAGAATTCGAATATCTCTGAAAATTCGTGTGTCTGCAGTCTTCGGAGTTCAAAGACAATAGCGTCTCTGGATAGTTCTATAGAGGTTCCTGGACTGAATTCCGCGAGTACGGAGTCCGCAAAGAACATTCCAAGGATATCGTCGAATTTCGATGGAACCAATGAAGAGTTCGTTGGTCTGGCATATGGCAATGGTCAGATATCAGTGTGCGACTCTAATCAACCTAGCTTCCAGATCAATTACTCTGAGAATTGGGAGAATCTGAATCTAAATATCGACGCGTCCACATCCAGGAAGGAATTCTGGAATGATCTCAAATGCGAGAATTGTCCCTCGACCTCGCGAAGCATCGACAAGATTGGTAACAAGATTGAAAAGTATGCCCAGGAGAAGATGGCTGTGAAACGAGCAAAAGATGAGAGGCAAAGGAAACGGCATCCGCGTAAATATGAGAAAAAGTCAAGTCGTAAGGATCACGATGAAATACGCAATAGCATTCCCCATAGCGTGCAGAACCTCCAAGTGCCTACAAGCACCGAGAGCTCAAGATCTAATTCCACTGACCGATGCCTGAATCCCAGGTTGTCGAGTTTCGGAGCCAGTTTGCATCCCAGTCAGAACACAAGGCAAATGCCTAACTTTGGAAGTCACAGTCCTCACACGAGTCCACGACTTCAGCACTTTGACACACGGGTCACGCAAAGTGTCGGTCAACGTTTCGATCTGAGTCATCGGGTGCACAGAAACAATTCGTCACACAATAAGAAGCTTCTGGATCACAGAAGGTCGAGATCCGAACAAATTGCCAGGATAAAGAGAAGAGATTCCGACAAGAGAGAGAAGTATGAGAGAATGGTTGGTAGATCGGAACACGGAAGAAGGAAGTCTAGTCCCAGAAGTCCCAATGAATTATTAAATGACGGTCTGGGACCTAGAACCGATAAGAGTGGTCTGGTGGTCACGGAGCTAATCTCTCCGACCTCTACGCAAAACTGTTCATATCGCGGGCAAAACTGTAGGGATGGAAGTTCTCAGAGAGCAACAAGACTAGTTAATCCAGCTGTAGTTTCCAAAGCGCATTCATCGAGTTTGGAAATGTCATTAGCTCAGAGAGCCGATCTGGTATCCAGTTCCAGCTGCTCCAGCTGCTGCGATTCCAGTTCAGAGACCAGCGAATTTCAGAGCGACTGTCAGGACGACGAAGAGATAGCTTTAGCCATGCAGGCAGCAGAAATTGCTAACAGAAATCAGATAAGGGCTAAATTTCGGTACGCTTCACTTTCGCAATACGTTTACTTCTTTATCTCTAAAATGATCTCCAATAATGCATCTTTGTTTTTGTAGATCTTCAGAGGATCTCGTCCATCGACTCTTCGTTTGCATAGCCGGTGTCGCTGATCAGTTACAAACAAACTTTGCGTCAGATCTGAGAAACATTCTGAAGTGCGTTTTCCTCATGAACAGCAGCCAAGCAACAGATGAAACTGAAGAAAAGAGTGAGGAATCTGAAGTATCTCCAAGTCAACCAAATGATTCCCCATCAGGAACACCAGACAGAACGAACGAGTTCGAGCGACGTGATACCCAGGAGGACGAGGAGGATGAAACAACTCTGGATGAAACAACACCGACCAACGAAAGAAGTATGTCAAAAAATCACTATAGTTAGTGTAAAAAAGTCATAATCAACCAGTCTAAATATTCGTTTCGATTGCAGCATCCCCGATTACAGAACGTGGCGAAGAGTGCGTAGAAAGGGCACCAGCCTGGATACCCGATAACGATGCACCAAGATGCATGGCTTGCCAAGCTGGCTTCACCGTAGTGCGTCGCAGGCATCACTGCCGAAATTGCGGCAAAGTCTTTTGCGGTCGTTGTAGCAGCAACAACGTACCGCTACCGCGTTACGGCCACACGAAACCTGTCCGCGTATGCAACCGATGCTTTCTCTATCAGGTGACGCCTTTCACGGTCTCCCGTGTCACGTCTGCTAGTTGAATATCTTATCTAAAGAATGGACTATCCTGAGACTGGACAAAACCATTCTCTCTCGTGAACAATGAAGTTCACACCTAACACGCTCAAAAACAACGTTGTGAGCGTCTTGTTCGATGTAGAGGCGAGCGTCCTCGCGATTTCTTTATTCGTTTTAACCATTCACCCTTTTACCTTTGAAAGACCGCGAAGCCTCAAGGCTCGCCTAAACCATAGAATATATAGCATATAGACGTATACATACCTTTTGCCTCGCGCAACGCATCATGTCGAAATCGACCTTCGTACATGATATCAAAGCTTTACATATAGGTATACATCCCGTATACGTACTCTTTTACAAAGAGAACGAGCAGGCGTGCGCGAGTGCGTTGCTTGCAAAGAAAATAATGCGTTTAGTCCCTCAATGACGAACAATAGAGCGCCATGATAAATCTGCGATGAGAATGCGAATGATTTTTTTTTTTTTTTCTTTTAATTCGTGGATCGATCGAGAACGAAGAGTTCTTTAATTCGCTCTCTCGTTAAGACTCGATTGGACTGATTAGACTTAGCGCGAGATTTTACCCTTTTCTTCTCTTCTCTACGTTCTTTCTTTCTCGTACTACAACGAGGGAGTAACGGCAAATGCTAATGGAGCCGTTTGCTCCAGCGATATAGGAATCACGAGGCTTTTTTTTTAACGATCCATAATTGAAATAACGTGTAGTTCTCGAGTAACATGTGAAAGTCATATGTCAGAAACGCGTTGAAGCAGCGCAATAATTTTTATGTCGATGAATTAATTCGCGATGTTTTAACGCGTTCGCTAATTTTTCAAAACTGACTCGCGATGAGAGGAAGTCGGAAAAAATGGACGTTTCTTTGTACTCAAAGTTGGTTCTTAGTCTCTGAGGTATCGGCAATACGAATTAGTTGACGTGGTACGGGGACAATAAGGAAGAAGATGGCGATGGTGTATAAAGCAGAAAATGGCACGGCAGGTTCCATCGTTAATTAAAGAAATTATAATGGGTGTAAATTTTCCAAGCATCGCATAAGCAAACTGCCGACGTCGGGTGTCCTGCGAACCGATTTTTCGTGAAATTCACAACTGTTATAACGGCTCTCGTGGCAACTGTCGTGACAATAAAGTTTTTTCCTTCTTGAGACAGGTCCGTACGATTCCGATTTTCGTGGCTGAAATCGATTGAATAAAAAAAAAATCGGATACTCAATGGACACTCGATTAAAAAAATATACGTGTGCATTTGGATTTTAAGGAAGACTGTACCGATCGTAGACATCAAGGTGTTTAACCTATCAACGGGCTTTTCATGACCGATACACTAATTCTTTTAATAAATTGCGAATCCGATAAGCAAGCCTCTACCCTTTATCGTCTTTCTTCGGTAACTTTAAACGAAAAGATTTTTATCGACTTCTTGATCTTCTCTAGTTTAATCCATTTTTCTAGTGTTTAAAAGAAAAAGCGTTTCGATATACGATGCGAACTCAGTGCGATTCTACAGGACGGTTACAAAGAAACTTGTCCGTTCCAAAGATATTTCACTTTCAAAGGAGAAGCGACTTTATGACCAGTCTGTATATTCAAATTCTCGAACCTCTCTTACGCATCGAGAAATACGAAGTGCGATTTCCTTATAAATATATACGTAAAGCTTAAGACGGATTCCGAACACTCGTTATTAAATTTCATGTTTTCTCGTTGTGGCACTTGTGATTCGTCGATAGGACAACTTTTAAGCGATAAGCCGTTCTTCTTTTCCATACGATGAATTAATTGTGAAATATGTGAATACCGTATCTTTATGAACTGATTGTAAAGGATATATGCGTTTAAGCACCGTTCACACGTCGGTGCACGTCATCTAGTAAAGAAAATTCCCAGGACAACGAAATCGCCCGCAGTGATCAACATAATCGACACACGAGAAGGCTGAAAAGGCCTAAACCTTGAAGAGTAAAAACAAAATGTGTACACTTCGAGATTAAATCTCAAAAGTGTCCAGGGCCGCAGCTCTCGTAGCAAATGTTCGAGCTTCCTCTCTGTTGCGATATATCCATTTCCAAAGACTTTGGCTGATCATAAGAACAAGATCAAGGACGCACGTGAACTCACGTTCCTGAAAATTATCGTTATCGCGAGCGAGCGCAATTATCTGTTCGCCAATGCGAATAAAGCCCGAAACGTGTTCTTAGAGAGCGCAGATAAATATTTTTATTCCACTTGCATATGTGTCAAACGTCAATTGATATTGGTTGGACGCCAATGACGAAGAGCGCTCCCTTTTCCCTTAGATACTGTATAAAAAAAATTAAGCAATAGTTCTCGTGAGGCTTTTGTCGATAAAAATAATCGTCACGTTGTAATTAACAATTGAACGTGCGTATTTAAAATAAGCTCCGCGATAATACCGTTGATCGGAGTTAAGTCTTAAACGTGTACATTCGATGATATTTTCTTGATTCAAAAAAATGAATAAAATATTTAGCTAAAAAATACAGACACACACACACAAATACACAGCAGGGACGGATAATTAAAAAAATATATTGTGCTTTAAAACGTTGACACTGTGGAAGTTACGGGTGTTTTAAATGTTGCGAATAATGTATCGATATCGTTGAAAATAGGGGAATCCCCGGAATACAGTCGAATCCGTTAGAGAAAGGCATAAAAATAATAATGAGAGTCATGAGAATTTTTTTTTTTGGTTTTTTATCTGGTGACTGAAAAGGTCAACACTGGACCAAGTCAGTCCAGCATCGCCTCGAGATACATTCTAATGGTGTTATGGAAATTACGCGCGAAGGAGTAAGAAAAAATAAAGTGATAAAATTGGCGGAGACTTATTTTTTACAATGACTGACGTCTTGTTAGGCAAAAGGAAGGAATAATAAAAATAAAATTGTGTACGATGTATCGATTCGATTAAAAATAAGAAGAAAAAAAAAAGAGTATTGTAAAAAGTGAGGGAAAGAAGATGAAAATTGAAAGGAACAAGAACAACAAGAAAACAATAGTATGTATAGGCACTAAATCGCGCCCATGGAAATTTACTCGTCCTTTTATCCAATCCTTTATCCGAACGTATGTACTACGTAAGTGGCCATCGGCGCGTGAGCCCAAGAAAAAAAAAAAAAGGCAAGAGTAGCTATGGAGATTTCGATTTCAAAGAAACAAATTGTACCTTAGAATTATTTTTATATTATTTGCCCAATCGTAGGTATATTGTTACGTCTAAGCTTCGACGCGGCCGTGCTTGCGTAGAATACACATATAAAACAAGAAAAACGGCTATCGATCAAAAAATGGATTCTCTTGCACAAAGAAAAATATTAAAAAAATACAAAAGACAGAATTCTTCAAAATGCCGGCCAAACTTTTGTCTCGCGCCGATACTTTAATGTGTCGAGATGCGTAGATATTAAAAAACTGCTGCACAGGGTATAGGGCGATGTATGTAAAGCGCGCTTATATTTGTTTGCCTCGTTTACGCTAAATAAAAAAATTTACTCGCCACTCAAAAACCATCACGGGAAATCGAAGAACGTCTACGTCAGCACGGCCGTTGAATAATAAAAAGTAAAATTAATAAATAAAAAGCACTTAGTAGATACGCGCGAACGAGGAAAATATTCTTAATATTGTATCGTGAATGTGTTTGACCAATATTCGATTATATGCCCTGGTTTTGGTTATCAACTTAATTGAAATATGAATGTAAATAAAATTTGTTATTTAAGATGTTTAACATTTCTTGTTGTTCGTAAATATTCTTCTCTTTTATCTTGTTTGTCCTTTCTTTCCCTACAAGCATCCAATGAAATATCGATTTCATTGGGGTTCTATGGAACGCAAAGGACTTCTGTCGTCATGGTTACCAGTCAACAAAATCAAATCGTTGTACATGTCCACAACGTGTTCGACATACTTGTACATCGGTACACCTGTTCTTTGATATATGTCATATGAAAAGCACTTCAATCGCGAGCAAGTTTGGTCGCGAAACAAAGCTTCTCATTTACCAGAGAGAACGTTCACAATACTCGCAAGCCCGTTCCATTGTGTATTTTAACTTCATAAGAGTGATTTAAAAAGTATTTTTTCATTTTACAAAAAAGAAGACTAATATTCAAACGTATGCTGTACGTGTATATTATTTTTCTTAACCATGGAGCATCATGTGTATTTAATGTCTGAACGACATAGGAAATTTTTTTGAAAATTTTATGTACTTAGACATCTGCTAATAAAAGAAAATAGAGAGTTACAATTGGTGTATGAAATTTTGTGTATTTTTTCAATTTACGTGAGACGGTAATCATGATGGAAATGGAAATGAACGCTGAATTGGGAAGGGTACGTAAGGATACACTAAATTTTTTATTTAAAAACGAATTTTTATATAGATTTTGATTTATTTGATTTTCGCACCGGATGTATGGTATAATAACACGTGCTTTTGGCGTGCATTAAATTGCATCGAACTGCGTTTGGACTTACCTACCGAGTAATATCCTATGGTAAAAGCGCTTTCAGTTGACCCAGGATAATTCGATAAAGTCGTTTTAAATTGCTTCTCCTTTTTTTTTTAACTTCATCCCAATCAATCAGTACTGACATTCTTTTTTTTTTTTTTTTCATTTTCGTCTCTATTAAATTTCTTCATCCAATTTGCCATCTGATCGGTCGACGCAGAATTTTCTAGAAAGTTTATTGAACTTTTGATACGATTATTCGCTACGTCGTTCGATAATGGAGGAGTACGAGAACTCGGAGGAAACGCACACGCGTAAAGGCGATTCACAGGAAAAGGCAGAATATTAATGACGTTATTACTTTTGAATTATTAATCGTTCCCTGTAACCTAATCGGACTAAAAACGAAGGCTTAAGACTTCGGCCCAAGTTGAAATGCATAAACTGTGAATGAGAAACGTATTTGACGAAAATTTGCAAAACTGGTTGCTCGGTCGACCAGGTCTTTTAATTTGATAAGGGACAACGCTTGTGGTCTAATACAATTTCAAAATTTCAAGGATGGTGGAAGCGAAACCAGTAGCTCGTCATCCAGCAGAAGTTCGGCGGGAGTGGTATTTTGCACTTTGGAGCAAGATTATGCCAGGGTAAGGATCGTGAAATATTCGAAAATGTATATGGCGGAAAAAAAAGTTAAAAAATATATAAGTATTTTTCTCAGTGATATTTTTTCAATATATTGCACAATTAATACACTATTGTTCGTTATTGTCAAATATCTTTCGCTGTACCAAATAACATGTATTTCTTGCACAGGTGATCAGCGAGATGAAGAGCAACGAAGCGTTGGCCGCTTACGAAGCCGAGTACACAAGACTTTTCGAAACTTTGTACAAGATTCATAGGCAAGAGGAAGATCTGTCTGAAGAATATCACAAATTACAGGTAACTGTAATTTACGTCTTACGACTGGGACCAATGACTTTGTGATCTAAATCGCTAAAGTTTATCCAAGTTCTCGGCAAAGTTTTAAAGTCGCATATAAAGTACGTGGAGAACGTGAAAGTATTTCCGTTCTTTAAAACTTTTCCGTCTCCCCAGGAAGTCTTAGTTGAGAATAATCAGAAGATCTATGAGCTGCAAAAGATCGTGGAAGCGGACGGAGAAACGATAAGCAAACTCAAGCAGGAAATTGTGAGCCTTATGAAATTGGCTGACGCGGCTCATTCGCGGGAACAAAATGCGCAGGAAGTAATTGAAAATTTACGACTGTCAATATCAAAATTGAATCAGGAGATAGATGAGAAAAACAAACAGCTGGGAATGGACGAGGAGTAAGAATGGAAATATGTGTATTTAAGCGATGAGTGAATAATTTTTCTTGGGTGGGGGGAGGGAAATTAATTGCGATTTTTTTGGAATAATTTTCAGTAACACTGCTAACAAGCAGAAAGAAGGTTTGCTCAAAGAGAGGGAACGTCTTTTGGGGGAAATGGAAACCTTGAGACAGCGTATGAACAACATTGCCATATATACGGAAGAATTGGAGAAAAAGAATAGCGCTACGGATCAACGAATGGCTGATATACAGGAATTATTGGATGCGCAATCGAATGAATTTTCGAAAGAGCACAGAGCCCGCGAAAGGGCTGAAAATGAAATTCAGCAGCTTCAGGAAGAATTGAGGATAAAGAATAACGATCTGCAGGTAATGTGAATACTATATATGTATATGTATATAATTATAATTGCACATTGATGATCAAAGTCGATAATTGATTATTCGACCAGGCTGTAACTAGTGCCCAGAAGATGGCGAATAATCATGTTCAAAAATTAGAAAATCAATTAAAAGATCAAAAGAGTGCGAACGAGAAGATACATAAGGAAATCGATGATTTGAAGTTACAACGAATGACTTTACAAAACGAGGTTAACAGTATGAACGTGCAAATGGAATCGATATCCAAAGCATTGGAAGAGAAGAATAAAGAATTGAAAATTTTGTCTCATCTGAACAAAAGGTTACGAGTATTAGAATTTCAATTCGTAGAAACGAATGATAAAAATTTCATTCGAAAGTATCAAATTTCAGATCGAAGACCGAGATGATGAAATACAAAAATGAAAAGGAATGGTTAACGAAAAAATTGCTCAAGCAAGAAGCGATGCAATTTAAAATCGAGCAGGAGCTTACCAAATCAGTTGCCAGTTTGAAGCATGCCGAAAGCGAGATAACGATGTTAAATAAACAAACGGGGACCGATAAGAAAACCATAGAAAATTTGATACGCGAAAAGGACATAATGATTAAGAACATGGCAAATCTTAAGGAGACAGTAAAAAATTTAAAGATGGAAATAGCGGTCAACGAACAGAATAAACGGAAGCTGGAAACGCAGACGGATGAACTTATGCAAGCGTCTAATCTCATCAAGAGAAATATGGAAGCACTTGAGAAAGAGCGAGACAAATTCAGCTTAGAAGCTCAGGAATTGGCACAGCAGGTAAACCTAACCTAATTCGAGCAATCGGCTGAAGCAGAGCGATAAGATAATATTTTTATGAAATTAATAAATGTCAAAGGGGATCAATAGGATCATTATAAATTACACGAGATTGTCAATAAAGAATAGAGAATCGATATGAATTGATCCTTAGAGTCCAATTTATATTTGTTTATTGATATAATAATAATAATAATGTGGATATTGACTCTTTATTATTTCACATGCCAAATAGGTAGAAGACAGTATGGACGAAGTGAGACTGAAGCAGGTTGAAATATTCGATTTGAAGAAACGTTTAGTGGAAGCGGAAACAAAGTACAGGCAACAACAAAATCTATTTGAAGCTGTTCGTGCAGATAGAAATTCGTGTAGTAAGAGTCTGATAGAAGCGCAGGATGAAATTCAGGAGATCAAGAGCAATTTCAAGATCACCAATCATCAGATAGAACAATTGAAAGAGGACGTGGCTGCTAAGGAGGCTAGTTTGATTAAAGAAGAATTTCGTAAGTTTTTTTTTTTCTTTCATCGTATAAGGTAAAAAATTCAAATGTACTTACCTTGATGAACTCACTTTCGTCTGTGGATCCATGCAGTTCTGGGAAAGGCTGAAAAAGAGAAAGAATCGTTAAAGGCCGACTTGGAACATTCGCATAGGGAGAGCGCTGATCTACGTCACACGATTGAAGAGCTCAAACAGGAAGAGAAAAATTTGAGGCACACTATTCATTCGGCTGAGATGGATATCAGTAGACTGAAAAAGGATGTGGATACGATAATGAATGAACGCGATATTCTTGGTACCCAATTAGTAAGAAGGAATGACGAATTGAGTCTTCAGTACAGCAGAATCAAGATTTTGGATGGGACCATTCAAAGGGGCGAGGCTCAATATGCCCAAAGATTGGATGACATCAGATTACTCAAATTGGAAGTCAAGAAATTGCGCACCGAGAAGGCTCTATTGTCAAAAAGTCTTAGCAATATTAGCGACTTGCGTCAAGAGATATTTCATCTCGAAAGAGATCTGACCAAAGAGAGGCTGAAGGTGATGGCGCTTGAGGAGGAAATGCAGAATCCATTGAATATTCACAGATGGCGGAAACTGGAGGTACCTCAAAGTGTAAAGCTAGTATATTGTGATGAAGGATATTCAAAATAATTTTTAAAAATTATTTTTTGCTCATTTTCATTCAAAGGGATCGGACCCGGACACCTACGAGTTGCTTGTCAAAATTCAAATTATGCAGAAGCGCATTTTGAAAATGAGTTCCGAGTTGATCGATAAGGAGAAGAAGATCAAAGAGAGTGAAAAGCTATATATGAATCTACGTGAAATTTTGTCGAAGCTACCTGGACCGGAAGTTATGTGCATTTTGGATAACACGCAGAAGGCGCTTAGAGAGCGAGGAAAAAAGATGAAGGTAATTGGACAAGATTTGGAAAAAAGAAATTAATTTTTTATTCATTCGCAATCTTTTTCTTTAACAGTGTCTTGTATCCGAGTTGAACATGTGGGAGGCACGTTCGGAAGAGTACAAGTTCAATTTAGAGATAATGAACAAAGAACTCTGTAACATGAAAGTGAAGTATTATAATTTGAAAAGGAAAGAACAAAAGTCCAAAGAGAGCAAGTTAAAAGATTCTAACCAGACTGTATTACCTACTTTAAATACGAATGTTCAAAAATTTCGTGGGGGTGGTTTCAACATGAGCGCTCCTACGTCTAGGAATTTTTATTCCCTAGATTCAGGATCCAAATAACACGGATATCTGGTAATTTTTTTATTCCAATTTATTACCCCTAGAAAATTGATATCCAACTGTATATACATATTTGTATTTAGAAAAATAAACAAAATCTACCACATTGAATTCACCATATACCCGATCTCCATCTATTACACGACACCCTAGTAGAGATGACGCTACCAAGGTAAACTGCAGGCACATCTTTTCCCACCAGAAATCCTCATCAAATATCTCGAAGGTGGAAAAACCAATCTTTGTCTCATATAAAAGTAATTCGTAGAGCAAAATGATAGAGCGAAAAAAAAAATTGAAAGCATCATCGAGTTCCATTAGTAAATCGTCCTCTCAAAAGAATCTCTGTTCAATATAAATTCTTTAACAGGGACTATTGCGAGACTCAATAAAACTATTTCAATTCGCTTCTTTCCTCGCCGGAAAATTCAGTCGAAGTATTCCGGCGCAAATGATTCGCAAAGAGAAAAAGAAATTTTCTTTAAGTTCAACGTGAGCTGAACGATCAACCAAAGAGAACAGAGTCGGATAGATTCGACCGTGGGTTGCTGTGTCTTTAGATTTAGATGCTACTCCAAAAAATTTTCATCGACGCGTAGTAGAAAAGATCATGAGTATTAGCAACAGTTGTATGAAAGTAATATCAGGTGTTATGAATTTGGCAAAATTTAATAATAGAGTAGCTAAATTTCAAATTGTTCGAACAGTCGCTCTCGAAGCTGGATAGAAAATAACTGCTTTATCCAGCATCCAATATGGTGTTACTAGGGACAAGTAACTTCTAAAAATAGATGACCTTGCATTTCCGATTTATCGAGATGAATGAGCGTCTGCTGTTAAATTCCGAAGATAAAGTATATAGCTACGGCAATATCGATCTCTTGAATCTGAAAATTTATCTTCAAAGTTTCTTCACACTTCGCTCTCGATGCCTGTGAATCATTCTTACCGGATGTAGAGAAAGTTTTGCACTTTTCGCTGAGTATATAATTCTTAATTAGGTATCTAAATCGATAATAATGCAATTTCCTAGTAACAGTCAACAGTTAAGTTTGTCTTGTCAAAGATTTTTCCGTCCAAAATCCACTTGCACAAATAAGGGGAAAGAAGGTCGTAATTTTTTCAAGATTTTATATGCTGAAAATTATTTATTTATCGATATCACTCAATCGCGTATTAGTCG
>JARQSV010000335.1:1916800-1934029 GCA_030142285.1 Calameuta idolon | reverse complement strand
ATTCAATTGATACGACCTGTACACAATTATCTGCACTGAACGGAATAACGTTTGATCCCTAATTAGATTGCTGGCACGACAAACAATTATCATCCTTGTAACGTGGCAACGTCTGTGCTACCTTTTGACTTCAGCTAGGGGGGGATGATTCTTGCTTTTATTCACAGTAAATTTTCCAACGCCACTAACCAGCGATGTGTTCCCAAAGCACGTTGAGCGTGAAACTAGTTCCAGCAAGGAACAAGGTTTCGATACATTATTCATCGACGAGGTAAACTTTCCGAGCGTTATGATTTATGATTAATAGGAAAGGTAACAGACTCTGGGCATCGTGGTTGTTATCATCCCTTGGATGCTTCATAGAATTATAGCATGAATGGAATAAAATATATACAGGTGAATAAAGAATTGTATCATCTATCAGCGAAAGCTCTGAAATCACAGTATAAAGTATGAATATAAAATTTTTTTTGAGAAATTGCTATCAGCACTTTGAATTATTGAACTTTACAAATCCGGCGCGAAAAATCGCTATCGTACTTTGATTTCAAACAGAAATCAATTTTCTATCGATAATCGATTCGTTCGACTTCTGGGTAACGTATACGCGTATACGTCGTAAATTTAATTGAACGACTTTGCTAAGGATCGAAATCTGTTTTTAAGTAACAGTAGACGTTTTAACAGTGTAATGATACCGACACTGTATATCATATGTTTATGTATTTAATAAGAGCTCGGGAAAGTTTCTTCGTAGCTGGGCGTACGCGCAATAAGCGTCGAAGCAAGTCACGAAAGGCGACGTTTGAAATTACGAGGGTAAACGGTGAGAAATAGATTGCATAATTTTGTGGTTAAGCTCGGAAATTGCAACAGGCTGACAACGTGGGTATTTAGTGGAGGTTCTACTTTGCTAATTATTACCGTAATTCGATTGTCTTGCTCGGGAATAAATTGGAATAAACTGCAGCAGATCGAGTTGTTGCTCGGACCCGTGGCTCTACTGGAGTCCTGAAAATTCCCATTTGCATCTTGTAGGGTTTTACCTTAATTACTTGGGAGTTGGAAACATCGTCGGTAAAAGTAAAGCCAAAATCTTCGCTAACCTTATTTAACGAAGAACAGCTCAGGAAGTGTCCAACGCTTTGGACAAAAGCTTTAACGAACTTAACCTTAATATTCTTAAATGAAAGGCAGGTTTCGCCAAAATCATGACTACACGTATATGTATGGCTCCCTTGAAAAAACATTTTTATAAAATCCTATTCTACGTTACACATTATTTTTTAGCTATCATATTCGATATACATGTAAGAGATACGGTGATAAGTCATAATGAAAATTTATGGTGTGTAGGATAACATGCACCATGGTGATGTACTGTCGCGCTTAACAAGATAAACCACCATCCACTTAGCGTTCCATTGGCTGGAACTTGGTACCCTGTATATTTTAATGCATCAGTGCATTCACTGGTTGATGAACATAGGAGGCCAATAAATTCCCGTAATTATAGGTTAATAACGCTAGGGATTTCGTATAAGGGATCAATCAGAATTAATAGATCCGTCGACGTTAATCAATTCGTTTAATTTATACAAAATTTACTATCAAACCGAATCTCGTCTCTATTTATTTAGGTCAAATCAATACGCGGGACGCAGAGTAATTATATACAGTGTGTATATTTAAATAAAAAAATTCAGTTCGCTATTTTCGTAAATTAATCAACCCTCTTTTTTTTAATGGTCACGGGGTACAGCCGAGGAAGCCGAAAGGGGTGTACGAAGTCTAATGGCAGTACGAAAGAGGAAGTAAAGAGATGAATGATGGGCGAGGGAAAAGGAGCTTCGACGGTGAAGAGGGTGAGAGGGGGGTGGGCCTGTGGAGAGAGAAAAATATTGAAGAGAAGGGCTGGGACGGGATAAGGGTGGGAAGGGACGGTCGGAGGTATATTATGTAATTTCAACTCTCATCGGAATAACGCCGAACTTAAAGGCTCGTTTTACTTTACGGATTAATTTTCATCTGTCGCGCAACGAGTCGTTTGCTGAAGGCTTAAGGTATAATGACGAGTTATGAGAAACGATTGGCAGAAGCGGGACGAATGTGATGGCGAAATTAATTTTAAAATTATGTACAATCATGAGGCTATTCGCTTTTAATTGTTACTCGAGATTATGAAAAAAATATAGGTTGTCGGAAAAATTGTTCAGGTTATTATCGGAAAAAAATCTCGCGTCGATCGTGAGAGGGTACTGTATCTGATGGGTGTATATATATATATATATAGGTACTAAAACGTCTTCTCGTTATTGGTATAGGGTGAAAATTTAATTAAAAGGAATAATTAGAGATAAAAGAGCTGATTATAATGTGCCACTCTGGGAATCAAGTCGTAGGCACTTTTCTCGTTCTCGACCTAGTCGTAATTATAGTTGTTTGAATGACAGGAGAGATTGTATTGCTCATGAAAAGTTTTTATACGTTATATACAGGGTGTTCGTTAAGTTTAAGCACTCTTAAATAGTAAGGAACTTTGAGAAAGTTTTTGTTTTTTAACTTTTTTTAATTGAAAAACAAGGTTTCTTTCTACCCTATAGAAACTCGCTGTTTCAATGGGGATGCTGCCTTCAAATTAATATCCATCTGCATTAATGCACGAAACTTCGGTTCGAGCGGCAACCCCGTATGCGAGGGTTGAGAGTATTATACCGGGTGCCGTTAAATCAGACTCCGGCTCGATAACCTTCCACTGCAATAAAGTACTCGTAACTCTGACCGAAGCTGGGATCGATGAAGAGACATGGTTCGCTCGCGACTCATTTTATTTCTCCAATGAAAAAGCTCCATAAGCTTGGATAAGTTTCGCGAAATCGAATAGTATCTCAAAGATAAAAGCTACTCTTATAAGAGATACAAAAGTATATATACAGTACATAGATATCAGAGACACAGTATTATCAACCAAAGAAACTATTTCTCTAACTATAAACTCTTTTTCCATTCTTATGAATTCAATAATCACGAATAAAAGTGAGTTTTGTAAGAAATAATTTTTATCGTGTTTTTCGTAATAACCGAGAATATCTAAAAAAGAAAAACGGCAGAAGGGTAGTTGCGCAATTAAATGAGCCCTTGAACGAGGTTTCTGGAAGTTATTCGTAACCAATGAAAAGTCAGATACGTTAATGAAAGAGTTACGGGTGACTTCTTGGGGTGAAGATCAAAGAAAGGAAAAAAAAGTTATTTCAAATCGATGAAAAGTGAATTCGATAGGGGATTTGCTCATTTCTACCACGTGATTACCCTGTGCTATCACACCAAAGTAAAACGTGGGTGGTTAAGTAAGTACGAAGGTAGTATATAACCTGGCGTGACATCTAGCGCCACCTAGCCAGGATACGTGTGGTTTAATTAAATTCTTCTATTCATTCCTCAGGATCTGGTCGTCTTCTTCTTCTTCGCTGTAGAGTACAGCACTTGACTATTCCAGCGCCATCTCGCCTGTGGAAATTATGAGAGCAGAGCCACGGGTGAGGGTAGATTTATTCTTCACGAATGGAGCGAATGCCTTTCTTTTTAACTTCTTTTTCTTCGCATCCTCTACATCCTTTTATGTCTCTCCACTTTATAAAAAAATTTTTTCGAACGATCCTCCATACTCGTTTATAACCATTTCCCGAGTAAGAGTAGTATAACGTTTCGCGTTCTTCAAATGCAAATTAATAATGCTGTTACTATCAAATTTAGGAAATATTCATAGAAAAAATGTATACAATTCCTTATAAAGATTCCGATGACAATCTTAGCCAGTAATAAATCAGAAACGTATCCCTTCCTTAGTGAGAGACGTTAAATAAGAACAGATAAAGTTAATTCACATTGGAGTATTGCCAAAATTATTATTTACTGCGTAACAAAGACTCTCGTAGAATCTTACGTCCTTAATTGAATTCTACTGAAATAAATTTTTGTTCCATTCAGTAACAGTTACTTATTACCTCATCGAATAATTCTCTCTGATACCTTGTACTTTTATGTGGGAAACTAATTTTCTAAAAAAAAAATCCACTTATTCTATAACCAAGCTCGATAATATTCTCCTCAGTGAAAACCGTAAATCCTTTGAATCCATTTAATTCAATTAGCTTTGACATACCATTTGAATTGTTTCGCAAATTCCATAGTTATACGACATTGCCTACAATACGGTTACCCGATTGTCAAGCAGGGAATATTGTTAGAAATTCAAACACGTCGAATACTTCCCATAGGAAAACTCGTATCACATGAAACGACAAATTTAACAGATTTCCACTTGTTAATCATGTAAAACATTTAACCCCTTGGATACCTTCATTGATAACGCTGGAGTAGGCAGACTCTTACAATTAGATAAAAATACATAAATGCGTGTACACGCGTGATGTAAAATTTTGTCACATTTGTCAGTCCTTAAATGTCATAATTGATCACGTGACTTTGTAAGACAAAGTTTTTGATAATTGCGTAATATCGACCGAGACAAATGCGTTATGTACAGTTTACATGGCAAATTAACCAGAATCTATAAGTCATCAGTGATAACGTATAATTAGAGCATTTAATCGTTGAGCCAACATTAAATTGGACAAAAGTCTATATAATCATAATATAATTATTATTATATGACAGGATTGTCACAGTACGATAATCAGTACGTAAATTTAGTATTTTCAGAACGTTTTTCAGTTATTTCCTCGACTCTCGATATACTGATAATGATAACGACTGTACTCCCCCAGTAGTGTACGGCAATGATAATTAGTAAGACGAGGTCTATAGCTTCATTGTTATCCATATAAAAGAGCCGCCATGTTGCCACTTACTATATTTGTCATTATAACAATACCAGGAGCGTTATATCTATCTTATTATACAATGCCGATAACACCTTGTCGTATCATATCAATAATTATAATCAGATATACGAAAATTATTTAAGACTGCATTCTTGGTAGCTTAAATGCCATAAAATACTATTGATGTATTTCCACCGGAAATATCAAGCAGTACAAAATATAATTAGCCTCGTTAATATGCATGGCGTTTCCACTAACGGATATGTGGATAATACGAATACGCAATGTGACGAACGCGTGTATTAATGATATTTGCATAAAAGCCATAAGTAGGATAAATATTAATTGCAAGTGAGTCCGTTATCGCTTTCAGGATAAATTTTCATTTTTCTCTCTCTCCCCTTGGAACAACGTACTAATCGTTAGGATACATGCACGATGATTGTATGTCTATATAACAATGATAAATAGAAATCGACTATCACCTTATCATGCATAAACACGGATATTGATCCAAGGGCTTGACAATACATGTATGATAATGATAGTAATGACGCTGGCATCGATAACAATAGCAATAACTCAGAATACTGCCTCTATAATAGTGCGATTACAAGAGCAGTCATTGTTGGGATTGATCCAGTACACTGACACTTCGATTAATCAAAAGGTGAGCTGATTTATTTACGTATATCAATGACTCGTGTTGTCGATAAGAATAATCGTTTATTGGCGTAAAGCAAGTATTAAATTAAAAGTCCAAAAATTTAGTATATTTCGTACATAAAGGATGGAATCTGTTGGCGAATCATTGTTTAAAATTTTCATCGAAATTTTCTGCACAATTAATTATATTCATTCCGGGCAATTTTATTGACGTTTAATATATGTATATATATATATATTTTTAATTAAGAAGCTTTTTATATCATGAGTTGGAGCTTTACTTGATTAATTCATAACAGACTGCATATTACTGCTATGTATTTCCTACAGGATTAAGCTACCCGTAGCTGTATGTAGTATGCATAGTGCTTGGTTACCTACGACCGCGTACTGTTCAGTTTGCGTCACAGCGTTCATTCATGGGATATTGTGTCAGTACAGTGTCACTCAGTATATAACAAGATGTGATATGTATAGTTTATGCTAGTGCGTACTACTAATTAATTTAACACAGCCTGCCAAGAGTCACTATGGACTTAGCATAATTTCCAAGGTAGCTGGTAATCAAGTAGAAATGATGCAATTTCTAGTTAGGAGTTAAATAATTTTAAGACGGGTCTATACAACTGTTCCTGTAGTATGTTGCTACGTGGTACGTACTATTCAAAATTTCAATGCCGAGCAGATGCACGTGTTAACGATTACTTATATCCGTGGTAAAAAAAAATTATTAACTCTTCCCATTTTCCGAAATATATTCATACGATGTCGATCGTTACAAAACTGTCACAAGTTGAATTATTAAGTACTCGTAATTAATTTGTCAATTCCAAGTCGAAGGTTGAAAATAAAAATGGAAGTATAAATATTTATTTTTTTTTAATTGGTTCAAATTTAGATACCCTGTACATACATCAAATTTTACCTGGATACTATTTTTGATGTTGGGCATGGATTTATTGACTTGATAAAAATTTCGACCAACTTTGCAATCCAGCCTTAAGTTCGGATTCGCCTCTTATCGCGATCTCGTGATTTTGTCTTATCACTCACGATACCCTGTCGCTTCTTGTTAAATCCCCTTATACCGTCATCAACATCAACATCGCCCCCATCGACCCCCAAGGATCTTATAGCTTCTCCGACACGCGACATGCTCATAAGGATTGGACTATACGAGGGTGAAGCTCATTACGCGACTTCGCCAATCCGTAAGGCGGTCGCGTTTACAGGAGGCGGCAGTAACTCATGCTGGGAAGATTGTCATAGAAATAACAAAGTGACCAGAGTTAAATAAAGAGATAACCAAGTTAACCAGGTATCACAGTATAGATATACCTTCGCGCAGATAAATGTATCTCGTTCCGACGATTGAGCGTAGGAAAAATTATGGCGGTCTTTTTGAACGACGAAAGCAGACTAGCATAGAGATCCAGGCATTTATATTTGTAAAAGGATTTAAATGCGACTGAGAAGGTAAGAAAATATTTCATCTGCTTCGAGCCTAGGCAGTGTTTTTGTAAAATGCCAACGCTATGATATTCTCCAATTCTAGATACGACTCGTGAACTTTAAATATATCGAGAATTTACTTTATTTCTCTTGGGAAAACTCCATATGGATAAATAAACTATGACGTGCAGAAAACCAATTCGATCTAATATAGAATCATTACATTCCTAAATTTCAATCGATTGACTTCATCAACAAAAGTCGACGGAATTATCAATCAACGTCCTTCATCCTTTTCCTATGTATAGCTATGCATATGTCTTTCTCTTGAGCACGTAAATTACCATAAGACTGTCTCTCTCGCACTCGTGATCAATAAACTCAATGAACCCATTTTCTTGCCGATGACATTAAAATATTACTTTCTTCCCCCGAAATCTCACATTTCAGTATACACAATTATCTAAAAGACAGTTAACAGTCTTGTCTATGAAATGTCGCCTATTATCGATCCATCAAATTTCACGTAACAATTGGCAAATTTAAGATTTACGTTTGAGCTGCAATGCACAGTAAAATATTCGTCAATATTTTATTCAGAATAAAAATTCTTTCAAAGTATTATTACGATAGACAAAGTTTACCTATGTATACCTATCAAAGTTACTCGATACCTGCGTGCAGAATTTCCCTAGTGCCGCGCGAATCACTCGAGTCTCTCGTTTACATTAACAGTGCGCAGGTAACGATCGTCCCAGAAACAGCACCGTGTATTCCGACAGTTACAGCTGCCTGTACCACACTGTACCGAAACAATGGCTCTTCTCAAAAGTCTCGTAAACATTGTTTACTATGTATGTATACTACGTATTATACATAGTCCAACGTATCTAACTGTACGTAATAATGTACCATAACGTAAACACCATTGTACAAGAGAGCGTACGTAAAGTTTATTAGGATCTTTGGGAGTTTCCAAACATTGCGCAACATTCGGTTCAGCTAACCAGAAGCGACGTGAAATCGAAAGCATTTTTAATCGTGATCCAAGCATCTTCACGCAGGTAAAATACGAGGGACGGAAAACATGTACGATCCTTATGATCTGAAATCCCCACTCTGAATCACGTATTAAATAAGTTCTTTGCTCTAAAAGTTATTACAAAGGAAATTCAGGTTATTAATATATTATTATTACTTTTTTTTTTCAAATTAATTATACAAAACGACTTTGTTATCTCAGGCTGATATTTCTGTTATCAACATAATTTTTACAGTCTCAAAGTCTGTTTTCACCATCAAGCTTTGGGTCTCTCTTGCTGTGTTTATTTACATAGAAGTAACTCGAGGAAGTAGGTATGGTCTGTTCGTAGTCCGGCAAGGGAATGAAGTAGTAGAGTAAGCACGTCGTGACTCGAGCGTTATGCGACTGAATGCGACTGATAAGAGGAATAGCTACACGAAGTATTACGATGCGTTATGTCATAGGTGGGACGGTTTTCTGGATAGGGCAATAATTTGGCGGCGCGGCGCAAGCGCCGCGACGAGAGTCCGGGTCAACGACAAGAACGACGTCCCAGTCTAGTCGTACGACGACCGTCAGAGTAAGATATCCGTCGACGGGACGCGAAGCGCAACGTCCGCGCTCTTGTACAGAACCGCCAAATCCAAAACGGGTTTTCGCTTTGACGCGGTGGAACATTAAAATACGTGAAGCAAGGTCATAAGCCATTATTAATTATCGGTCTTACGTGTCCACGTGCTTGATGAATTATTAGTGCGAATAATGATAATGAGAAAAAGTCGCAAAGACATCTAAACGATGCTGGACGCGAATAAAGAATATATACGTATACTGGACCCGCTGACTCTGCTTATGTAAATTGAGGAAAAATTGTGAAAACAAAAATTGTGCCAATAAAGAGAAGAAGGTGAACCCAGAGAGGTGAAGTACCAGGTGACTTATAATACGGACACTCGACTCCTGAGTACATTTTTTTCTTTCCTCCACTTTAATCGCAGTGCTCGTACGAAGTGGCCGAATTAAAGGATTTCTTTTATTTTCCCTGTTTCGTGCTTTTAGTCAATGCTGGTTCTCATGAAACGCGAATATTTTCCTGACGCTACAACAAGGGACTGATTATATCGGCTGTGCATTTTATTTTCTCTTTTATCCGTCGACATTCGGTACCGGTTATTCTGGAAAATTTTTGTTCTTTAATTTTCACGGAGAATGCTTCTCTGCTGCTTTCGAGTTGAATAGCTCCACTTCGCAAGCGGAGTCGCTCCAGTGTTGTTTCCATTTCGATGAAGTGAAAATTGAACAGGAGATTGCAACTGTCGCATACCGTAATTAGTATACCGATGAATATCCTCAAGGAAGTGGAAGAAGACGAGTTTATCATTGCTAGGGCTAAAGGATTCAAGAGAGAGGAAAGAGAATGGATTTTACTGGCAATTACTGATAACGAGTATTAAATCGACTTGCATCATCATAATCCAGGAGAAGCAACGAATCGTAATCGAGGATTATAAACACGGAGGAAAACGGACCGATCGTTAGGTAAGAATTGTACCGATATTCGTATTTTATTAACTATCACGATTAATAATTTTTCATTTTTCTATTCACTATAAATTATTCATACAAGATTAAGCGTATTAGAGAAAAAAAAACAAAAATTATCTTGCCTTCGATTGCTCAACGAAAATATATCGCGTTTTGAAACGTACCGTATACTGTTTTGTATATAAATAAAAAGAATTTATTTTATCAATGGTTACGTAATCTATTCCAATAATTTATAAAAATCGTTTATCCCACATGCAAATAAATTACAGCCTGTATCGATTTATCACTGGTACATGTGTACGTAGCATATGTGAAAAATTCATCTTAAATGTAGTCATGCATTAGGAGCGTAATGCGAGAGTCGATAAGCCCTTCGTGATACATGTATGCACCTAGTGTATTGGTTGTTGCACTCTTTGCTTATGCAATTAAACGTTGCTAGGGGACTAGTGGTTAAACGAGCAATACGGAAATGCGCTTGTCGTCCCTATGGATAGCATTGCTTTATTTTGTACATATATGACGATAATGTAAAAAAAAAAAAAAGTACGCAGTTTCCTAAGTGCCCTTCAGAAAAGTAATGTATCGCGTTATATGAAAGCCGGATAAACAATTTGAGAGCGAGCGTCGGGAGGCCTAGCGAGGCTAGAGCATGCAAATGAAGATGTATTATTCTACGTACGTTCTACCATATTGATCGTAGCGATTGAAAATTTTATTGATCGCGACGTGTATCGAAATTATGCATTTATATAACACGCGCAACGAGCGGAGAATAAAAAATGAAGAATTTGATTAAAATAAATTTTTTTTACTTTTTCTTGATCGAGTACTGAGAAATTTTTATTATTATTTGTATACTTGATTTAAAAGAGGGCGAAATGGTTGTTTAATAATAATCTAGGTCGCGTTGGATCAATTTTGGTTTATTCAATGTTAAATGTTTCGAATAAATTGTAAACATGTGTGATATTCATAATGGACACTTTGACTGATAACGCTTAATGCACACATGCGATTCGGTAGTGACGGCCGTATTTGTTCTTGGATTTTTCGACTGATCGTATTTCCTTTATCTTTAATTTTTTTCGTTCAATTTTTTATTTACCTTGTATATAGAAACGTAATTCTTCGCCGCTCGTGTATTCCTAGCGCGTCGCGACGTCTGTGGTTCGCGTCGCCACGCTTTCGTTTTTGAAAAATAAAATTACCGTGAAAAATTATCCCGCGTCGCTATACCGAATGCGATGTCTCAACGTTGATGTTTCCCTGTTAAAGAGAATTTCGTACGCTTTCGCACGGTCGAGTGTTTCCGTAATATTTTTAGCTTTAGCGAATAACGCTTTTCTTCCCGATACGAAGAAGGACGGGAGATATATCTTAAAATTGTGAGAATTTCTTCTATATTATATTTCATTATCGATACGGTCTCGATTATTCGTGATAAAGAACGGGTCACCTTTGAGTATGATAAGAGAACGTGGCTGATTCAATAAATTTCACATATCCTATTCGTTAGACATGGAAAGTTACAGTTATAAATACTAATTACACTCTGAGAACTTTATTTCAATGGACTATACAGAAAAGGGCAAAATAAGATACACAGGTGTAAAATAAAAAAAAAAAACAATTGAATTTAGCAAAAAATATTCGCTCAAATTATAAAAACGTTATAAATGTTGTATTTTGACAGTTTCCGCAAGCCATAAGATCTCGTCGTATAATTCCTTTTGATTAATGATAATGGATCATTACTCCAAGCTGCATTACACGAAGAACGTGTCGTTGATTTGTATACAAATGGATAACCTTAAACGTCACATTAATAAATAAAAACTGTTCTAGACTCTTACTGAAAAATTCAAATAAAAATCTGATTACAATATTTTTATCTCATGTGTGTACTATTCGTCATGTACATTTATTTCGAATCATACATGTAATAATGCATGCTTATTTTCTTTTAATCAAAGTTCAATTAAAGATCGATTATCTGATCAGAATCCAAAATTTCTCAATGAGTATCAATACCAGTATGTATATATACTGACATATCTATTGATGAAATAAACTGTAGATATATTCGTAGGCTATAATCGGTTCTCGCTAACACGATAAAATCGATAGGTATAGGGTGTGAATATTTGTACTCTTCCTCTTTCTTGTTTTTTTTTAAACTTTTACGTACAATATGGTAAATCGTTTTATCAATATTTCAATGTTTGCTGAACTGCCTGCTCCTGGTAGGACCCACTTTTTTCTCTTTTTAACTTTCGAGTACGTTATCACGCAAAAGAATAAAAAAAATACTGGAATGTACGTATATGTATATTAATACGCATGACTATAGTACATGCACTATACGCCACATGACATTCGACAATGGATCATGTGGAGTAATAAAAATTCTCGTACAACCTCGTACATAGCAGAGTGCTGTAAACTAACGATAAAAATAAGTCTTGAGAAAAGTTAAATAAGCGGCAATTGTAATATAAGTAGTTGAAATTGTAGGTTAACATTGGAGGAAGGAGATAAGAATTTTTCAATAGAAATATAAAGCTTTTAATTTTTTTGACTAATTGTGTTTATGATAAGGCAACATTTTTTTTGGGGTCTATGAAATGATAACAGCAGACCCTACGTACTTCAGTGGCAACCACGTATGAAACATTTATCGATTAAATTATAAAACCGGGAACTTCAAACTTTATAAAATTGATATCGACGACGTAGGAAACTTAATATGTATGGAATATTGTTTCGATTTTTTTATCTCAAAATATTATTTCAAGACACATGATCGAGTAGTCGTGTTTCAAAAATTTCTTAGCCTTCTTTTTACAGCGAGAATTGATGGCCCCTGCATGAGATACATAGATGTGTTATTGTTATACGAGAATAATTGATGAAATAAGAACGAAAGATGACGATTAATTAAACAGTTATCGAATTTTATCATAAACTGTATATCTATCCTATCAGCTATTCTATTTTAGTGGTGCGTGTATAATTTTCGAACAGTTTAAAACTTAAAAATTTGCGATATTTTGTCCTCTATAAGGACATAAAATTTAAATTAGGCTTTCTTTAAACAACTTTTAAATATTATTATTTAAAATGTATATTTTTCAAAAAATTATTTTCCTTTACGTAACTTAATGTATTTCATTAATGATTATGCTAAACCTTTAACCAGCCGCCGTAGGATGATCGACGGTCTTAGAATTTATACCGGTGATAACAATTCTTTTCATCTCACATCCCACGGTAATCTTTGATTGATCAATAAGATAACCTTTCCCAGGGGGTCGCAACGGAACGACCGTTTATAAGCACTTTATCAATTGAAGAAGTCAGACTAATCCTCTTTCTGTGACTAGAGATAAAACGAATACACCTATCATATACTGTACAGAATAAAATTAATAAAAAAAATTACAATATTTACAAAAAAACCAATATCTATAATACATCAATATTATTGAACCAAGTGACTGCAAAATTATTGTGCCACCCTGATTGCCTTATCATGAATTCGTATTCCTGACGAAAAAGATATAAACCGGAAGATCGCTATGTGAATGCCAATTACGATTTACGTATCAATTAATCTGATCGTCGGATGTGAATTATTGATTAACAATTATCGATTATAATCAGTACCAAAAGATTTTGATTTATAGTAATCGAAAGTATTATCAGTGTGTAAGACTGATAAGTAGTGTTATATCGGATCGAATGCGATTATTGTTACTTAAGTCAGTTTAAAATATTATAATTGAATTGTCAATAGTTACTGAGAGAATTATTGTTTGTATCATTTTATCTATGCTGGGAATTTCACCAGGCTGTGGATGCTGGTCGCTTCCTATCTCCCTGAAGGGAATTAGTAATGCAATTCCCCAGCGCCTCCTATAACGGGATTCCGATTGGATTCCAAGGGATACGAAGTAAAGCCCATAGAAATTATTAAGCGAAAAAGAAAAATCGATTACATGCCTGTCGCATCCTTGCCTGTTCTTTTCTTGGATCGGAGACGCTAATCGCATACCTCGTTACGACTTACTATTTTCTAATTCAGAAACTTCGCCTAATCTACCCATCGTCTACTTTCGCATTTAATGGTCTACATGTAAATAATGCATCAACGTTCTTCTTCCATCCCTGCTTCCTTCACTTTTCAACGATTATTTATCACTCTTTTCGAGCCTCCAAGGCTTGCTACCCCCACTCCTCCTCTTTCGATCCATAGAATGAATTTTTAATGTCAAAGAAAAACAGTGGAATTATTTTTCACATTTACAAGTATTCGCGGTTCGCTACTTCAGTAGCCAATTGGAAATGTCGCGAAGAAATTTATGCGAGATCCGTCGCCCGTTTCTTTTTCTATTCGACCATAGTAAATCGGGGAGGCAACGTGACAGGAAAAACTTTGGAAATGTTCCAGGTCTACTTGGGAGAACGCTAGGTCAACTTTGACCTATGCCAATAGGAATCTCGAAAGGGTGGTTAGACCAACCCTTTACGAAGATTTTTTACCCTCTTCCTGTTTCTGTCACTATTTCTCTCTCTTGAATTTTACGACTTTGTAACTATGCTCCGGTTCACGTAACTCGTTCCCGGATCGAATGAGCTTGCTCTCTTTCTCTGTCTAAGTTTAAAGGGCTATCCCAGTCGAGAAAGTTCTTATTTGAAAGCGTCGCGACGCCCGTCACCTTGAAACCTCGTACTGCAGATCATGCATGTACGTGCGTCAGAAACAGTCGGAATTAAAGAAAAGCAATTCGATCGTGTTCTTTGTACAACTGTTCAAGCATCGTGCGTACGCAATGAATACCTACCGAATCGAGTGTGTCATTCCCTCGTGTCGGTTGAGCTTGCTCTACGCGATGTAAGTAGCTGACATCAACGTCAATAAGCGAATTTTTATTCCATAAAGAAAATCGTCGTAAATGTACGAATTTGTCCGTTTAAAAAATTTCACAAGAATTTCTAATAATTTATATCCTCTTTCTCTCTCTCTCTCTCTCTCTCTCTCTCTCTCTCTCTCTCTCTCTCTCTCTTTCCGTAGCATAAAATTATTCGTATTGGGATTATCAAAAATATGTAACTCCTTATCATTTTTTTTTTAATCTTATCGAATTAACCGCTATGTAATCAGCATAAGAATTTTCGAAGTATTTTAATAAATCCCTCTCAGCCGAAAGTCAGGCTCCGATTTTTATTATTATTTTCTATCATTCCTCGGTCAATCAGTTGCGATAATTCTCCAAGTACCTTTCTCCCGTGTTAATCGTGAAATGAGAATTTTTCGTGACTGAAAATTGAATATTACGCGAAACTTTGACGAGCGTCGATAAGTCACTGTAGTCCTCTTGTACCTGAATATAATGGCTCAACGTGGAAACTTGCGTACATAGTTTACGAAGATAAATATTTTCTCTCATCATTATCCAACGCTATGGAAGTGAAATCGACGATGTCCAGGAAATAGGGATTTCCTCTAGGATACCGGAGCTTCTAGCGTTCCGGCTAGAGTACATTTTAGTAACGTCAGATACCTCGGTAATCCGTTAAGTAGAGAGCGTGGTTCGAAGCGACGCTGTTACTTGCCCTAAAAGGATATTCCTGAACTTACCGGTGAAACGGGAGATGGGCTCCTGGTTCTGAAGCTTCCAACCGTTACAATGTGCGAGCCAGTGCGATCCTTAAAAGTTAACTTGACTTACATGGCTCCTTGCTTTTCCTGCAGCTAACTTCACTCTTTGACTACACTCCAAGTTGTACGTCTACTTCGCTGCAGTTCGCTTTTTTCTTTCTCCTTTGGCTCTTCGCGGATTGAACCGTCGCGCTTCGGGGAATTCGAACTTCGATACACGCAGTGAACGAAGGGAACGTAACGAAGATTTTTCACGTGCTTTACACTCGATTTGTAGACTTATTAAAATATTCAAATTATTTATTCAATTTTATTGTCCTTGACGTTAAACGTCAAAATCAGGAGTTTGGTAGATTGATATTATTTATTAAGGCAATTCATTGAATTCTTTTATAAGACGTGAAATTCGAGTGTGCGCTTTTTTTCAAATGTACGGATGATAGACAGCGAATTTTAAAAAAAAGACTGGATCGGTTTTGCTGACTCAGTGGAGCGCTTGCCCAGTACACGTGTGCCAGGGTTGAATTTCACTAGATCGATTGACTTTGATGTATTAGGGCTCCGCGGACGGCCATATTTTATTTATGAAACGACGAAAGGTGAATGCGTGGCTCCGAAATATTTAAATTTTAGATTCTCACGGTGTACCTTTGTGATAAATATTTTATTAGCGCGCGATAGCTTTTCCATATTATCCCGGTGGGCCACGTGTCCGCGTGGTCTGCCTCCCCACAGCGATTTTCAAAATTTTCATAATCTTCCTACTGCGTCCTTTCAAATATACCTGAAATCTAAATTCATTATGCATACCAGAGCAAGCTTAAAAAAAACCTCTTTAAAAAGACATTAATTATATTGACCAATTCGAAAAACATGTTTTTTTTTCGTATTCATTTAATTTCTTTTTACTCCAAATTTTTTTCTTCTTCGTCTTCATATTACTTCGTTATTTGAATTTTGATACCTAAATCCTTAATTAAATAAACTCAACCTTATTTCACCTATCATTTTATTGTCCGGATAATATCCGTCGCTCTTAGGACAATGTAATCCTGGCTAATGCTCTCTTAAAAAATGTAGGTTAAGCCACCAAGTCACCAGGAAAATTGAGAAATACGAAATTTACGACTCCGCGCGTTTCCAAACACGTGGCGAATATTTGCCCAAATGTTGAATCCATCAGACAGCCTGGAGGAGTGGATGGCGCCGCGAAACTTGGTCGGCACATCTTCGTGACGAATCGCTGTATTGGAAACAGTCAGGGTCGTAAACCAGTTGCTAAAAGACAACGATCACCTTCCGTTCTTTGTACAGATTGCACATTTACAGAGCCATTTAAAAAAAAAAATCATAACACTGATAAGAAAGATTACTTCTTTACCAAAACTTTTCACATTTCACATAGCCTACATTACTCTTCCTATTTAATATTTTCAAATTAATCCCCCTCATTCTCGTATTTACAAATGGATACCGTACTCTTTTATCGTATATGTATACGCTTCATGAATCAGCTGTTATTTATGTTATCGTAATTACAATGTGTCGTCAGACTTAATTGCTCGCGGTGACCTAGGACGGCGTTAACTTTGAAAGATCGCAGAGTTATTTGCAATAATAAAACACTAACTACCAGAACGAGGGGTATACACGGTGTCACGTGTAAAGAGAAATATTAATAAACAATTAATAAAAAAAATTAATGAAAACTTCAAATTACACATTTTTTCATCGTATATCTTCCTAATTATTTATATCGCACTCAGTCAAATAAACTTCACATTCAGATATTTCTATCCAAGTTTACACTTTATTACTCTTAGTTAATACCACTTAATAATTCAATCTGAAACTCAACATGCAAGCATAAACATAGGCTGCGATCTTAACTCGTAGATACGCATAATCTTTATGAATGAACTCGAAGCCAATGAAATACCTGAATCAGGCTCTGTGCGTATAGAGCGAGGAACGAACGAAACGTGGCCTTGTGTGTTAAGGATATTTAAAATAAACTCGCAAGTCTTAAA
>JARQSV010000335.1:1885729-1912418 GCA_030142285.1 Calameuta idolon | reverse complement strand
ATTTACATTGGCAACAGAATTATGCAATATGTATGTGGTATATCAAACGTAAATTTTATTCTACGGTTTTAATAGTCTATAGTTAAATTTCACCTTGTACCAGAGCATAGAACTGATATAGCCGAAGGTTTGCATAATATAAAAAAAATATCTTATCAATTTTACTCCTAGAAATTGGAGAGTCAAGGGACACCATGCTCTTTCGAATCCACTTTTATTTCTGCTTTTACGACGGTTTCGATATAAAGTATGAAAAATAACTCATGATATAGCGTTGCCAGGTCGGAATCTCTTGGAACGACGGTAAAGGAAAAAGCACGATTTATCCTCGTCATTTAAGCTCGCATTCGTATCCAAGAGCTGAATGACAAGGCCCCATCGAGAAAGACGATGCCAGACATCAATTGCTGCTGTCTTCGACACGATGCACTCATGCTCCTCGAGTCTTCGCCGGGATTGATTTCACCAGGGTGCAATTAACTCACCAAGAACGTTCGATTATGGACAGGCTAATTATCGATCGAAGTTTCGATACGAGGGACAAGATTTTCTACTTCTATTGGCGTTTATGCACGATACATATTGAGTCAGTAAATTCAATAGAACAGGTTATTCAATATATTCAAGAAAACGAACTAATATCTGTATGACGAAATACTGGAACTACCAATGACACATGTGTATTGGAAAAAAAAAAGGAAGAAGAGATAAACAGATAAAAAGAATAAATTATATTACACTCTAATTCGAGTTGAGCGTGACGCTTAAATTTTATCTGCTAGTTCAAAATCGTAAACGTGACTCGATAAAAGTGGGATATTCAATTTTCAAAATTACTTTTTCCCCCTTTCCTAGTGACAGGCGTTTCCCTTCTTTCAAAACCTCCAGTCTCTTATTACGAATTACTTACGTATCCTTCATCTTCCTGAAACTGCGAGTAACGTAAAGAGACGTCGCGACGCACAGCGACTTTATAGTTTTACCCTGAAAATTTTTCGTAATTTCTTCAGAAAATATAGGCTGCCGCATTCTTCGGTGCTTTCGGTAAACAACGTGGCATTTTGCCTATGTCACTATCATACCGACGCTCCTATGCAATTACCCTGAAAGTGTTTCCATGCAGAAGTATCGCCCTTGTGGAAGCAAAGTTATTTCACGTGACACTTAAAACTTATGGTATAAACATTCTGCGTCCCCTAATAATAATTAAGGGATCATTGGCTGTTGTGTTATAAGATCGATCATTCTTCATCGAAGAAATCCTCTGTCTGGAAAGGGATGTAATTAATTACGTTGTTCAATATTAATGTACCCGTAAGGGACGACCGAAAGGGTGGTTACAATTTTTTTAAATATCGATAAGACTCAAGTATGGCCTCATAGTCAAGAACTGTTAGCGTATTTCTTTCTACGAAGCTCCATAGTGATTTTTTCTATTACCAAGATATTTTTTAAGCTTCTCAAATTCGAGAACAGACATTCAACCTCAACAAAAGTCACACCCTTGGTAGAGGAATTTAAAGAGAATCGGGCATTTTTATTGAAGCTGCCGGAGTTAATGCCACTTTAATCTCCAGATACGCATCTAGGTAGAAATGGCAGAGACTATATATCTACCTGTATAGTATCGTAAAATTCATCCCCGTTAGGAATACCAAGTAGGCGTGTGACGGAAATCAATAATAACCAGAAAACGAATACAGGCTATGCAGTAAAAGCGAAACGATCCTTCACTTTTCTTCAGGGATCGAAAGAAGAATGTCGGTCAAAGGTCAAAGATATTATCCGTGTATTTCAATTTCAATAATTCAGAATTACCTGTTATATGAATATATATATGATATCCAAAGCCATACAGGATGGTCATAAGGTCACGATCGATTTTCCAATTTTCCTTTACGAAAATAAATCGGGACTTTATGACCACCCTTTATATATGCACATGTGATACAAGTCGCTACAGTTTGACTTATTAACCTGATAGCTTTGGATAGATACGGTACATTCATTCTCTTTAGAGTATGTGTACGCAAGACTTGCATTTAGCTGCATAAATTTGTTCATTTGGGGATGCGCCTTGTGATGCACTTCCATGCATGGCCTGTCATACTAGATGACTGAAATAAAATTTTTAAACCTATTGATCACTATGTAGCCACTTTCAATAAGAATGACTATCGGTAAGAATGTTTTTGAAAAAAAAAAAGAATCTTTAAAGCTCTCCAGTACCAAAAGAGGATCCAGATGCATCGCATCTTGGAACAAACTCCCGATGCAGCTTTGCTCAGTGTCTCACGGACATTGAAAACATACAGGCAGGATAGAAGGGTGATCCCACGCGCGAAACAGCCGAGCTCCTTTGTTCCTGATTCTCGTTCATCTCAATTATTGCGGCATTATCGCGAGGTTTACGTAATGGAAACAAACAACTGAACGAAGGGAAGCAGACCCGACGCGGTGACGTATATCGCTTAAAACCTTCAGCTGGGTAAACACAAGATGCGACTTTGATAATTTGGCAGAAGTTAATGAAATTTTAATAATTAAATTTTTAGGATAAGAATTAGGATATTTTGTATGAATTTGTTCGTGAAAAGTAATTGATAACAAGTCCCGCTAATGATCGAAGCCGTAAAATTAAACAAGGAAAGAAAGATAACATGTTATAAATGAATCAGTTCGATCTCTCAAAGCTACGTCGATAATCGAAAGCGTGACCTGTTTTACCTACAGAAATACTTTGTATTCTTGTACCCTGGTATCGATATAATAACACTGTTCGGGATCCACATAACACGTTCCTCGTGTTTCACGTTTACGGTAGACCTTACATCTAGAACAGTAGGACCGTAGTAAACGTTCTATTGCAACCCTATCACGTAAATAGGCGATAAAACGAAATAGGGGAGGAAAAGGGATGTAGAAAATTGTTAGCTGAAAAAATATTCTATGTATACAGTATTCCGATGTTCTACCTGATAAGTAATTTTTTTTCAGACGCTCTTTTCATCGATTGAAAGAATAGCCGTTTGGTAAACAGATCTGACGAGGATCTTCATTAAAAGGATTCTTTAATTAGTAGCAGTAATTCTTAAGCGAATCTTGCAAAAAGTTATGAAAAAGTCGAAGATAATGTTTACCGTGTGCTTGCAGGTTTATCGTGGACGACTGAATGGCGTCACACTGCATGAGGATGCTGGCACCATGGAAAAGTGTTTTCCCGAATTAAGCGCGTGAAGAGGATAAAGTGCCTGAGTGAGTAAGAGTGGATGAGCTGAAAGAGAGAGGGAAAGAATGAAGAAGGTTAAAAGAGTGAGACAGATTGACATGGAAAAGTGAAGCATAAGTTAAGAAATGGAATGTTAAGATCTCGAGCCTAAGGGACAAAGGCGCCTAAAGAAAAATGCCAGAAGTTTGGCGAAATTTTGTAATTTAATTCGGTGGAACATCGAGGGCGCGACCAATTGAATTAGCGATATTAATTATCGCCGTTACGACATTCGTCTTTCGTGAAGACATTACGCGGGCTTCCCTTTTTCTGCCTTGATAAAAGAAACAAAGGATTTTGAGAAGTGCGTTAGAGTGAAACAAAAAATACTTTGAAAAAGTTCAGTCACGAGGAAACGTATTACGTTTACCTATCGAAAAGCCCAGGCGTCCTTCTACGAGCGTCGGATCTGTACGGGTCAGTGGATTAATTAAATAATAATGAATTGTGATGTAATTAAAATAAGTTACGAAGCCAGTACTTTTTTCTTGTGAAAAAAAAGTTTTTTTTTATTCTTACGAACAAAAATTTTTTCTTATCGTTTTAAGGGTCGTTTACATGAATTACACGTTAGGTGTTTTCCGATTGTCTGTCGCTTACATACTGGTGCGTTTGTACGCTCGCAGTGATCCAACGTGAAGAGACAAAAGAAAAATTGGATAATTCGTCAGGAAGAGAATAACAGGAAGGGAGAATATAATCACGGTAGAGGAAGGGAGACTGGAAAATACGTTAATCCAACGGCTGCTAGAGCAACGGTGAGTAGTATTTGGAGACTCGATTTGAATGGTTTTCGTACGGGAAGAAAAAGAATAGGGAACTTTCGCATGGGAATCGCGTTATTCAGCCTTTTCAGTGTCTTTTAGATGCGTCGAGATATTCTGTCAAATTTATGCGGTTGTGTTTGTATTTTGATCAAGAGAGAGAAACTTAAAAAAAAATATAAATAAAAGTAAGGAAAGCGCTAATTACGCTGGAGCTGAATGGATGAGTCGGTAGTAAATACGGTTTATGAGGTTTTACAGATTACGAGGAATTTAACGAGGGTCGCGCGTGAAAAAATCATTAGATCGTTGAAAAATCTTCCCTGTGTGGAATTACTAAGTTTCAGGCAGCCATTCTTACGAATAACAATTATTCCCATGATGTTTCCTAGGTTCGCTAGACGCGGGACGAGGGTTGCCTACGATATCGGCATCGAACATAAGCTCATCGGGAAGTACAGTAGGTGCAACTGAAAACGGAAATGTATAGAAGGTACCGTGGCCATAAAGTTTCACCGTGGAAAGATCGCTAGGGAATTCTTTACTCTTTAGGATTTGTCGCAAAGAAATATGTGAAAGTAGAACGTTTCGCTTCTTCACTACCCAATGATTTCGATTTCACAAAGTAGTAGTAGGTCACCAAGAAATATCCCTGAATGTGCGAGTAAGAATTACGTATTTTTAGAAATAGTATTGAATTATCGTTACAGTGCGCTTTTGGGAACTTTTATGGATGTTTACTGGCAGAAGAGGAAGCTTACCCAAGTGTTCGTAACGCGTTGAGGAAGAGCAAAACGAAAGGACGGCCAATGAGGACCTACGGACTTTAAAGGATCCGCGACATAAAATGCAAGAATGGATAAGCTAGCTCAAGAAGAGGTTAAGGATCAGTAGCTAGAGGAAGTGGGGGCGTTTGGGATGCTCCAGACTTCCGGTTAGGGTCGTATGGAGGGGAAGAACGTAACCACGGAAAGCACCTGGCTTCTGAATGTGACGTCTGCTGCCCCCGAGGAATCCGAAAACTTTTTCCGAGGTTTTCCCGGCAACAATTCACCGTTCACCACGACTCAGGTGAATATTAGCATTATGGAAAAAAAAAGCATGAATATCCACAGAGAAATTGAATTAAACGAGGAAACTGGAAAAATCAATGATCGCTTCGGCCTGAGAAATAGGTACATAAAATTCTGGTCCTTACTAAGACACCTACTTAGATTATTCGAATGAGTTTTCAAAGTTTTGCCAAAGAAATTATACCGATTTCCCAAGAGAGCGTACGCTAGGGATTGCCTCAAAGTTTCAGGATACTTGATATCTGTCACAGGCTATACTGATCGCCCTGGTCTTGGGAAGCATCATCGTCGGCACTGCCATTGGTAACATCCTGGTCTGCGTTGCGGTATGTCTGGTGAGGAAGCTCAGAAGACCCTGCAACTATCTTCTGGTTAGTCTTGCCGTGAGTGACCTTTGCGTGGCCCTTTTGGTTATGCCCATGGCGCTTCTTTACGAGATACTTGGCACCTGGTCCTTTGGGCCCATTATGTGCGACCTTTGGGTCAGCTTCGACGTCCTCAGCTGCGCCGCCAGTATACTCAATCTCTGCATGATCTCGGTGGATCGGTAAGTTCACTGACAGCTTTCGTTAACATTCTCACCATATTCTCGTAACTTTGCATTTGACATTTTACAACATTGACCTTTTCATTAGATCCCACGAGAATTAATTTCATTGATATTTAGCCTGAACTCGATAATATTCCCTTACGTCTTAAGGTTGAAATTCTATATCACCCTGTCCATTTTTTTATAAAAAGTACATAGTGCCTATACAGTTTATTACGTTATTAAGGAGCTCTAGCATAAATTCCAATATTCATCTAGGCTTGTAAACACCAGAGCAAGTGTACTGTTAAAGAAACTAAATAGAAAAACAAAAATAGAAGCTAATCATAAATTTTTCAACTTTGTGAAAAAAAAAGATAGTTATAACCCACGTGATAATTCTTTTTGCAATTTCGCAGTAATCGTTATCGTATTTACCACCCACTAAACGATTATAAGGATTAACGTGGCAATTTTCCATCAGCCTATAAACTACCTAACGTCGTCTAATCGTAGCTAAATATTACGACTTCTAGCCGCTAAGAAATCCAACTGTCTATCTAAGATATAAGGGAAGACAATATTTCATCTAATCTATTTTTTTTTTCTATATCCTCAAGATATTACGCCATAACGAAGCCACTGAAATATGGAGTGAAAAGGACGCCACGTCGTATGATAATCTGCGTGAGTCTCGTCTGGCTTGGTGCAGCTTGCATAAGCTTACCGCCCGTTTTGATCCTCGGAAATGAGCACACTTACTCGAAGAATGGTCCATCGCACTGTGTAGTCTGTCAGAATTTTGCTTATCAGATATACGCAACCCTGGGAAGCTTCTACATACCATTGATAGTGATGATCGAGGTGAATAAAATTTTAATACAAAAATTTCATTCCCAATATCCCCATAAATATATGAAGTTTTGCCTAATCACAGGATATTGGCATTTATAATTTCAGGTTTACTATAAAATTTTCTGTGCTGCACGTAAGATCGTACTTGAGGAGAGAAGAGCTCAGAGTCATTTGGAAGCTCACTGCTACTTGGATATCGAACCACCGCAAGTACTGCAGCATCCGGCATCTATACTAAACCGCCAATTAATTCCGGACGTCCAAACGACGCAGGGAAGTCCTCCGGTGAAGCAGCACAGAAGCTCCAGCGCTTCTACCACGGTAAGAGGAGAAGAGCTTTTATTATACATATACTTTCTTCGTCTCTTCTTATTCCTTCGAGCCCCTTAATATCTTCGCAACAGACACTACCAGACCCTTGTCTGGTATCATACCTTTTTTTTATCTCTTGATCCATGATAACTGTAAGCTATTGTCCTTTTTCGTTTTTTTTTTTTGTACCACATTCGATATATTTTTCTTTTTTACTTTCCCCCTTCACATTTTTCCTCCGTTTTGTTATCTATAGAAGTATTATTTTCTCTTCAGCACACCTCCAGGAGCGTCTCTCGGACTGCCATTATTCCAGGCAATATTACGAGGGTGTTACGTCGTGTTTTCAGGGTAGGTGCTCATGCTGAAAACTGTTTAATTGGTCTATCCGTGTAAAGGGTTGGTTGCTTGATTGGTGAAAAAGGTCCTGAGAAAGGATCTGCGTGCTTTCGGGATTGGCTCTCATTCGAATTTCAACAGGCTCTCGCTAAGGCCCCGTTCACCCGAGCGAGACGGTCGAACATATTAAGAAATTTTAAGTTTTCGAAGTTGGCAACACACGAGAAACAAGACGAATCGACAGTGTATACATATATGCATAAGGGGATCTGTGCTTTTACGACCGAACGTTAGCAGCGTGGGAATCGCCTATGTCGGACGGGTTATCAGAAAATATGATAAATCACTCGTGCCCCGTGAGCATTAATTATCCATCAATAAGAACAAAAAAAAACAGCCTTCCCTGACGTCCCTGGTATACAGTTGAAACGAGGCGAGGCATGGCCGAATCGACGATACAAATTTCGGAGCACCGTGTAGATCGATAATACACGTAGTCACTTCGAACTCGTTTGTTTCTCGTTTGTGACGTCACTTCCGCACCAGGAGTCAGTAAACAGAGAAATTAATGTCATGACGTATCAATTAAAAACTGCCCGCAGTCGCTTTCACGTCTTCCTGCCGCAAGTACGGGTGGTCCATAAATATAGGTATACTATATTCTTTTTCTTGGATAAGGCCCATCTCGCAAGGTACAACGCCATCTAGTGTCAAATTTTCAATCTTTGATTATCAGGACCAGTTTCTGTCACATGTTCCCCATTGGGAATACAGCCATAAGGAAAGGAAAGAAGGACCATTTCCTTTTTTCTTTTCACTTACCTTTTCTTTCATCGCCTTTCACTTATTCCCTTCGTTTACCTTATTCATCAATTTTCGCAGCTCCTTGCGCCACCTCAGACCGTAACTTCTCATCACCCTCCAATCCGCTCGCTCCATCCTATCTCTTAGCATCATCCTACGTCGGACCATGCTTCGAGAAACTCGATGTCCGTACGTAGACGCCGTTTTATTTTTCTCGTCTTTTTCTTCCCCTTTCTTTTTCTTTTTCTTTCTCTTCATTCCCGTCGATTAGATACCATCCACGTATAACGGTGCCATTAACGCGATACCAGTAGCATCAATAACACTGAAGAATCCAAACATCACCATCCGTATACCCATCGCAATACTCAGCAATACAAAACGGTGTGTATGGCCCCGTAAATGGGAAATTCAATGATATCGAAGATCCTTTCTGTTCTCGAATACGAGACTTGCAGGATTTATTCAAGGTCCTGGAAACGCGCTTTAAGGAGCAAGGACGTAGATTCCCCTGAGCAGAATCTGCTGAGGGTAGGAGTGCTGTGGCTGCAGCTTTACGATTGTTTTACGTTTTATAGAGCCGTTAAACCCTGGGATTATAAAGCGCTCTCCCCTCCTCTCTCCCTCTCTCCCCCCCCTCTCTCTCTCTCTCTCTCTTTCGCTAACCCCATCTCCACCTCCTATTTCGCTCTCCCCCTAACCCAGCATACCCTTAAAATCAGGCGATGAAATTTCATCAGATATGCCTTACGCAATATATATGTATATTATACCTAATACTATCAGTCTTTGCTTTCTTACTCGCTTCGTTATGCGTTCACGTACACATCACGCTTATCTTCTGTCTTGCTTTACTTATCTCAGCATCCAGCTGCCGTGACCAAGGTATTACCAAAACATCGAACATTAACGATACCGAAATGTAGTTACGTTTGAGCAATAAAATGCCAATGTATTTGAAATTTCTCATTGCTGAGAAAGCTGTGACATTATTCACGATTAGCCACCGTGACGACGATGTCCTATCGATGTCCTTTCGAGGTCCTTTGGTGATTCAATGTCCCTTCGAAGACCCACGAACAATCCAACTTCCTTAGACGTTCCGTGAACATCCCAGGGATGCTGTGTGATACATTTTAATTCCATATAGGTATAGTTTGACACCGACTGCTGGGAGAGCTTGATTCCGGTTTCCATTAAATCCATTGTCGCTTCCACCCATCTGTCTCCTATCGTAGGGTATCGATATTAAACACGCGGTAGAGATTAAAGCCAGATAAAAATTTTATGAAATAACTTTCACTTCCGGTTTATATATTTACTTGATACAGCTTCGCACGTTTTCATTAAACTACTGTAGCATCTTCATGTAGCATACATATATGAGAAGAACGATAATGAGTCTGACCAAGAGCAAGATCAAATTGTCTGGTTGAATTTTAATCAGCTGATAAACGACTCGATCGAGTAGACGATCGATGGTTTAAAACGATTAGCTATGTTTTATGTGTAAAATTTTTTTTCTATTAAAAATTTATATTTTTAGTAAGTACGATGGCACGTAGATTGTGAACGGAATGAAAGGTGATGCAAGTGGCTGCTTTTATTCACCAGCTGCATCATTCAGTTGCTTTATTGGCTTTTATGCACGTATATGATGTCACGACGCTGAGGCTGCAAAGAAACGTCACTGTTGTTAAGGCACCGAAAGGCGTCGATGGGTTTTCAATAAACTCCGCGAAACTTGATTAATTACACTGGCTGAGCATCAGTTCGCGCTTAACGTAGCGATAATTACATACTGGCTGCCCGAGAAATTAATTAGCGCTTTAAAGCAACCTGATTATATGCTATTGTATTGCACTATTGTACTGTACCTGATTATATATATATATATATATATATAATACGGATGCAACGAATTATTTCTAAACTCGGAAAGCTAGGCTAATTTAATTCCCGTTCGTTAATTTCTCTTCTAGATGATCACCTAGCAATTAATTATCGAATGCCTTTCAACGAATTTAATCCGTCATGAATCATTAAGCTTTTTGTATTATTAGACAATGTCAAAATGGTGAAATTAAAAAAAATTTATTACCGTTCCATGGGACACTATTAACGCATGTAAAAATTATATAATTAGCATCTTCATTTTTATCCGACTTTTTGCAACTCTCATTGGGCCCATTTAATTAATACGGTAATTAATTAACTCAGCAAACCTATTCTTAGGTGCATCGTCGTTCGCCAGATCGTTCGTGCAGTGCACTAGGGAAAATTTTACGATATCGGTTTTTTTTTGCTATTCACCACCTGAGAGGTTAGCGCACCTATTTCATTCAAGTGGTACGTTTGGGCTGAATAACCCAGTGTATTACCATTTGGTATAATTTACAGCTTCTTTGTCATTTTCTAATTACATCAGTTAATTAATGTGTTATAGTTAGGTGGATTTGAGAAGCAGATTTCTATGCTGGCTACAAATTAGTATATTATTCTTTTTTTTTTAACGTCGATTCTATAATTTTAGGTCAGTGGTCATAACTGACATCGGTGAAAAGCTTTCGAATGAATTTATTCGCGACCCTGTTGGCGACTATTAGAACCGCATTACGACCGCAGATTGTCCACGCATGAAATGCGCACGTAATGTCAGCCCAACTGTCACACGCAGTAGCAGAGAACGACATATCTCACGCGAGGCGCTCGGTAACATTATATGCCTTAAACCACGTAACGACATATAGGTAAACGCAGATGAGAATAATTCAGTAGACACCATGAAAAAGACATTAGCAAGATTCTTTCAATGCTAATAAAAGTTAATGTAAAAAAAATATAAAAAATTACGAAACTATTTACAAGGTAATTATCACTCTTTAAAAAACAATCTTTATTCGATCCGTTCTGATACCGTTTCTTTATTGACGCTTTTTTTAATTACGGGCCGGAAATTGATGCACGCCCACCTTAAGCTTCGTTGATTTATATGTAGGATGATAAATTTTTATCATCGTAGGCAAAAGGCACGGCTTATGGTGGCGGTTTTTTATTTGATTAAAATATAATTAGTTATATGTGTGTTTACCTGTCAATGCGTCATATAGGCTGTAGAGATTTTCGTATGTTTAATATGATATTTATTAATGTAAGCTTGAACACGTGTTATCTTAAAATTGCGGTTGATGTTTAATTGTTTTGCAAAGCTAGCTTTACGCTATATGGGAAAAACTTGTAATTTATAAAAAAAATATGTAAACCAACGTGGTATTACTTGTCTCGGAGAATCTTAGTAAATTGCGATCGCACCCTGGTGCTTGTATCGCGAATTACTTCGCTATGGCTTTAACGGAATATAGATTTGATTGCAGTTACGTAATTACAGAGTTCATGGGAATTTTTATGAAAATAGACGCAGATGTAACGTGGATTTATGATCCTGCGATATAATGCGATTTGGGGGAATAATTAGTTTATCAAATTTTCCATGAGATTGGATCTGAAAATAATACCGTCGATTCTGATAAATCAAGCGTTCATCTGAAATTTATAGAGATTATCGCACGTACTGTACACACTTGAATTTTTGGGATTAGGAAGACGAATGATTGACATTTATATACACCGAGAAGCCTTACTGAATTTTCCTTTTATATAGCGGACGAACATATATTTCATGTAATGTTGAATCGAATATATGAATGGACGAGAATACATGTATACATATGTAGTTCTCGATATGTTAGAGCCATAGAAATTTCATGCTTTTTAATGTTACCATATACATATAATATTGAGACGATCGATCGGTGAACTTTCAATTAATCTTTCTTGAAATTACCTGTTCGTACTCTACACCCTCTATATGATTTAATACCTTGTAGCTAGGTTGGCTTTGTGTATTGCCATTACAAAATGTCAATGACGAAGTCCTGTGAAAACCCTAAAAAAAAACTTTAGTGTAATCCTTATTAAATATCACTGAAAGCATTTTCCACTGCCCTTTGGATGAGTATTAAAGCTTTGAACGAGAAGCACAATGTAATTAAATTACCACCCATCGAGTCACAATAGAGTTTAGAAGGCTGATAAATTCAAGAGTTTTATAGATCGTCGGTACCTCAGAAGAAAGTTACTATTAAATAAAAAAAAAAGCGAGTAAAATTTTCTCAAAAAAAAAAAAGAAAGAAGGATAATTTATTGATAAAACTGCAAATATCCTTCGAGTGTCTTGATAACGTTAATTCTCTACGAGGTAAGATAAAAAGATGCAATTCTCAATTAATGTATAATAATAGCATCTAGCTGTAATAAATCAGAAATTCTCCGTAACGCGTAATAAATTATTTATCTCGTTCGTCTGAAGTGAAAGGCTCGGAGTATCCAACCCGACCAGGCCGCTGACATTTCTTGCACAGTTACATCCCAGGCAGCAGGATATACCATTAGCAATTACCAAAGGTCCGCGGACATCATTCACCCTCAGGCATTCAGCCCAGTTCAAGGGTCGAAAACAGGACAGAATAGAATGAAGGTTTCCACGATCCCTCAATGACCTCCCTTATCGGCTAAGCTGTTCACGATCATTTTCATGCGGCTTTGCATTGAGTACTCAACACCTTATGGGATCACGTTCTCCCTCTCGATTACCTCAAAAGTGGATCTTTACTGCTTTGATATTATTCTTCTCAGTATCCTACGATAACTCGTGCCAGCTACTCGCCAAGTTTTCTCTTACCTGATCTACATTCCACCCTCGTCGAACGATCCATTCCGGATCGTAACGCAGATTAATCCAGGATGAGTTACTACCGATAGAAGTAAGGAATTTCCGTCTGGTTTAATCTGGAATTCTCACAGTGGAATTCTTCTAGGGATGAAGTTGAGAACCCTCGATCGCTCAAAGACGTAGCCAGATACACACTATCCTACGGAAGAACCATATGCTATTCTCCCATGCTGGCGTAGCAAAGCATTCGAGAATTGATCAGCTGCTGTGTTTAAAATTGCGCCATGCCGTAGGGTGACGCATTCACCATTTTTTGCCAATTCCATCTGGAAAGGGTCGTGTCACCCCACGTATCCAGCTTTTAATCAAGGCTATGTTACCAGGGGTTAGAATCCGTGGTGCTTCTTGGATCATTTTAAATTCGTACCGAAAAGGCTAAGCTATCTGACCCTCTTTTGTCGTTTGGGAGACGATTAGGCACGTAATGGATACTAGACGATCTGTTCCCCTCAGGCTGCTTAATGAGACAAATTCGCTTATTTTTAATCTCCATTAGAAATGGCAATAAACTGAATTGGCAAGAAGCATATTACAACGAACATGGCACCTGGGACCATATAACGGTAAATGGCATTAAGGGTCTTTTTAAATACATGTCCTCGCTGTAAGAATATGACACGGACATCCATATTTACCTAAACGAGCCGGAAGAATGATCGTACGAGGTGAATAGAATTTAGCAATGAAAGGTAGAAATTGAGTGGATTTTGTAGAAGCATTATTCTGTCATCCGTTGCTTATCTTCCGGTCTGTTGTTAACTTTGCGAAAACCGCATGACACTTTGGCGCTGCTGTCACTTCGTTAAAGCTTAGGTAAATCGAATGTTGCTACGAGCTAAGGTAAACTTGAATGAGATAGAATGAGACGTATATATACTTATAAAGAAAGGTTAAGATAGAGAGAGAGAGAAAGGAGGTTACCGTATATACGAAAAAGTAAAAGAGTCTAAAGAAAACGTATTTCTTGTGGCGAGATTTCACCTTTTACAACAGTCTGTTGACTTCTGCGTGAAAAGGAAGAGTGACGGGCTTCTTCCTGGCAGGACGGAAGTCAGTCAGGAAGGGAACTATCGATCGATCGGTAGTAAAGAAAGGGAACGGGATCAGAAGGTACAAGAAATAAAACCCCGTGGAAGCTTTCGGACGGTCTTACGACCCTCTTCGTATAAGTGTGTGCGTGCGTATATATATACATATACAGTACATCGATAAAAAAGCAGAACGTACTCCCGCAAAAATATTAGCTTTCAAAAAGGTCGCTCCTACCTTGCAAAAGCTTTGTGTACACGTGAGAGCGAGTGAAGGTCCTGCCTGGAAAAACTTTAAGAAAAACATTCTATGTCGACCCGGGTGTAAGGGAAAGGATCACGGATGGACGTAGGACCAAGAGGAAACAAAAAGTGCGTTACGTTAACGTGCCTTGTCCCATGTTCAGGTTTGGTGATAAGAAATTGAAGGAAGTAAAAAAAAAATATGGAAAGTACTCTGTTATTCAAGATCACAAATAAAGACCCATTCGTATTTATACGAAACTGAAGATTTCAAGGTTTTCTATCTAGATTCTGACACTAGGCTGCTTTACTCGTTGTCAGATATCCTTTGCAAGTTGGATTACTCACTTTTTGTCATTACGATTGATTCTTGGCTCGATTCAACCAAGGACTATTCATCTTTTTTTTTATCACAGGCTAACTTGCTATCTGTAATGAAACCTTGTACCGATCGATCCTGATAACATCGGACCTTCGTCCTTAGAGATGATTTGGAGACTGGCGAAAGGTCTAATTTTGGAAATGGACCACTTGTGCTCTTTGATGGAAAGTGTGTAGAGTAAGGAAATCATAACATCGGATCCATTATGATGGACTATACCGTGTATTGTTTTTCGAGGAGATTCGGTGGCACTTGAAAGCTTTGAGACTCTGAGCTTTTGAGCTTTAAGTAATGTCTCAGAAATCAATAGAGAGAGAGAGGGAAAAAGAGAACGACGTTACTTGACAGGACTCTCTTATGGAATTACGGATAAGAGAATTATCCCAATTTTGATCCAGGATGTCTAATTTCATTTGGTTAAGCTACGGGGATTGGGCTTTACTAAATTAGTAGCTTATACGTCAATCTTGCAATCCAAGAGGGTTTACTTTGTTCGTTGACCCTGCGGAGGTCTCCCATTTCCTTACGGCAGTCGACTATCTTCTTATCTAGCCTCGAACTTCAATTCAATCCAGGAAATAAGTTCTAGCTTAGATACGATTCGCTACTCAGTATCTGATAGGTCTGCTTTCACCTAGTTTCAGTTCTATCCAATGTTGATATATCCTAGGCTGAGTTCATAGAAAATATCCAATTTAGAGCGGAAGCCATTCCGTAATAGTTTCCGTGCCGCGATGGCGCCACTGTCGATTCTATAAACATGCCATGTAGATGCGATTCAGAAAGGTTAAACAAAAATTGTACGAAGGGTAAATATGTCTGGAAGCTCAAACAATATTTGAAGCTTAGAATTAGAATTCTAATTATATTCATTCATATTCATACATGGCAATGCATACACACGGCTTTACGCGATTCACCAATAAATGAAATTCTGACAGGAAAAAATGGGTCTGAGAAATTATAATAATCCTGCGAAACTCTTTCGCATTCTTGTGTTACAGTGCAGCAGCCACGCGGTCAGGTGTTTCGCAGGTGGCCCAAGAAGGAGTAACGAGTCCCAGTGTCCAATGTTACAGAAAGTCGAGAAGCCGCTGTCCTCGACGTTGACCTCGGGGACTACTGCCAAGTCGACCATCATACGGAACCATCTGAACAGCACGTGCAGTGTGACGAATTCGCCGCATCAGAAGAAGCTCAGATTTCAATTGGCTAAGGAGAGAAAGGCCAGCACGACCCTGGGTATCATCATGAGCGCATTCGTCATCTGCTGGCTGCCGTTTTTCGTCCTGGCCCTGGTCAGGCCCTTCCTCAAGGATCAAAAGGATATACCCGCTTCCTTGTCCAGCTTCTTCCTCTGGCTAGGATACTGTAACAGTCTGCTCAATCCCATCATCTATGCCACTCTCAATAGGGACTTTCGCAAGCCCTTTCGAGAAATTCTGTGCTTTAGATGCGGAAATCTAAATCATATGATGCGCGAGGAATTTTACCAGAGCCAGTATGGTGATCCGGTCAATAATTATGTAATCAGGGCTGGCGATAACGAGAGTGTCGGTCGATTAGAGAGCCACGGAGTGGAGTCCATTGATGTCGCCTCGAATCCTGCCAACGAGAGCTTTCTATGATCCATGTGGTCCACCCTTCAGGTGACTGACCTTAAGAATGATCTGGATGAGAACCACGTGGACTGAGACTTCCGCCGTGGACAGAGCATTTCCATATCACAATGGAATTTGCGTCTCGTTTGTTAATCGTTATCGCGGTCGAATAATTGATCTTACCTATGACCCTGGTGTCTATGATTTTATCTTAGGTCATCGAGGTCAAGGTTCGATCGGATCGAATCTACTGATTTTTGAATTCCTTTCAAAATCATCGACTGGTCGTTGACTAACATTTTTTTTTCTTCTGTCAGTAATTTATACGTTACTCAACAACATGGAGAAAGTGATTAGGACTCTGTACAATGAGTCTTTCTAATCAGACGTGGAAGTCTGCTCCGAGCATTCAATCGATACAGAATGCGCAATCCAAGCTGAATTCAAGCGGCAGATAATCCATAGTCACATAGAGGAGGTACGAACTATACGTAGAAGAAGCTATTGCGTTATCGAGTGCAACTGCGTGTCCCGGAAGTCGTGTCGATACCGAAGAACAAACACCGGAAACGTGTGATAAATGGTAGCTCTTCTATGAGGAACAAGAAGAGAGCTTGTCATTTAAGAGATGGATGAAGAAGAAATGGCTAGGAGGATACTGTACCGGACGGTGGCCATTCGGATGATTAATGAAAAGAGCATAATTCAAAAAATGATAAGAAAAAGAAGTAAGGGACCAGGGGAGAAAAATAGCTGATACCAAAGAAAATGATTTTACGAACGCGGGGATGGAAAAAAATTACGCGTGGTCGAAGGAATCTAAAAACAATCGATTTTCTTGGTTTCATAAAACTTCGAATTTTCGCGACAATCAAATATGCGTCTCGTCGTTACTATCAGGTTCTCCACTCTTTTCTGACTTTTTCGATTGATGGAGGTTCGAATTACTCGAAGTACGTTCGAGGAAATTTCCCTCTGTTAATGGAAATTTCTTTAAGTACGTACCTACGCGAAGAGTTCTCTTTTGCAACGTTACGTCATTCGAGGACTAGCTGGGACTCTCTTTTCAAAATGGCACCAGTGAAGTTCTCGTGGTAATGCTAATATTCACTTGAAGACAGTTTGATGCCTACTTCATAACTTCTTCTGAGAATACAGATGGGTTTTGTTGGTGAAACGTGCTTGAAACTATTTTCAGTCAAGTGGAGTGTAATTGCAGTTACGTAATAACTACGTTGGAATTTCATCTCCAGACATTTTTTTTACCATTATCAAGATATGGGAAAGTAAAAAGTTGTCCTTGGATTTGACACGTAGGACTTCGTGATTGTGTCGAATAATAATGCTGAAGATAAGGAAGGATCTGAGTGAGATAATGTCATCATGAGTGCGTGATATTTTCGTTGGATTTTTCGAAACAAAATTGAAATTGCCTATATTGAAATTTCTGCGAAAAGCTGTGTTGCGAATAATATTGCCAATGGAAACAAACATATGAAGTGAGTGCGTTAATTTCGATTTTAATTTTTACGTAAACATTTATTGAAAACGACAGGTCGAATATGCTAAAAAGAAGTAAACTAAGAAAGACTACGGAAATAACGAACTCGAAAAAGATACCGAATTTTGAGACATTAATGAGATTATGGTCATGGTAATAATTTATGAGAGAAAAGTATATTCTGACTGTTGCCAAATCTTGTGACATTTTTTTCAACTGAAGGATATTACGTTTTTTTTTTCTTTGGAAAAAGTTTCGAACTCTGCCAAAACTTTCGAAGGGCAGTTTCGCGTAGATATGTATATACTATATGTACTGTGCAATATACATATATATTTTTAGTTGAGAAACGATAAAGTATAGCTCTTGTTTTTTAATTTTGCGTCATAAACAAGGTATTTATAATTAATTTCCGTATGAACAAACGGTTCTTTTTTTTTTTAATATATTTATATCACTTTAGTATTAGGTAGTGCCTTTAAAGACCTGAGCGCGTACCTATTACCAATGATGATACAAAAAATAATATTAGTCCACGTTCTGTTTTTTTTCATTCAAAATTTGGCAAGCTCTCTATACCTCCCAATGAAATGGGCCACATTTCATAAATACCAAGCGACGTCAACTTTGCTTTCAAAAGATAAATCCAGGTGATTAAACAAGACCCGGATGATTTCGAAAACTGTTTAAATGACCGACACTCAAGACATACAGTGCTGTCTAGGAGGTCTTGTCATTTTTAATCATTAATACAATAACTAAGTAAGTCATAGGGAAAATAAACTTTTTATCATTTCCACGAAAAGCGAAAGAAACGACCAAAAAAAATTGTCGTTACGATAGACCTCGAGAAGCTGTCGGTGAATTTTTTTAGTAGTTACCAAAAAAAAAAAAAATAGAGAATTCCAAAATTCAATCCGACAAGAATTTCATAAATTTCATTAGAGACGACCTATATGATAGAAGCGTGTAATTTCTAACACTTAGGATTAACGCCATAAACATGCAATACGAAATCATTTCAAATAGATCAGAAAAAAAAAACTTTATTGGTTTCGTCATTCAATTCAAACGAAGAATGTGGCTTTGAAAAATACGCTCACGTCTTAAAATCGTATACCACGTATGACCTACTTAGCTTATTTTGTTATTCCAACAATTGGAGAAATTTACATACCACTCGTATATATAGTGCATGCCTTGGTCATATCAGACCCCTGAGCTTTCGTGGTCTCAGTGATTTAACATAGATCGAATCCAAGATGGCTCTTGATTATCCGACATCATGGAAATTCAGGAACCCCATTGCCGTGCATCGAATCATTCTAAATCGAGGCATTTCGCATAAATTCATTGGCTCACTCTAATCTCTATATATATGTACATACCCATCAATTCGAACAGACTCTCGTTCTATTTATACGAAGCGTCCGATTCGTTCCTTGCTGACGTGCGTTGCGCAATCTTGCGTTGGCGCCAAATCAGAATTCCTGATAACCGTCATCGTCTTTGGATGACAGTTCTTGGTATCCTTTAAGAGAACAAAAAAGAAAAAAACATTATATATCATAAATATAATAGTAATTTAAGAAACGGCAATAAGTCTCGAAGAGTGACTTGTAAAATTCATTAAATAATATATGATCTGACACTATGCTAAATTCAAGGTGAATTTTCATGGGCCGGATGATCAGTGGCGTCCTCACGTCTTCGTCGTAGCCATCCTCCATTAGCATCGCGACTGAGTGGCTTTAAGGTTTTTGAGGATATTCCCATGGCAGTAATATATAATAATGTTATTAAAGCAAATTGCGTCCTCATAGGAAAATGGTAACAGCTATATGAAGACGTAACCGCAATCTAATAGGCAGCCTCGTAAATCACCGTATATACATGTGGCGTGAGTTTCCGAACCGTCGCAGACTCTATACTTGGCTGAAGGAATTCTTCATACCGTCATATACATATATAGTCGAGCCATGGCATCGGTTCTATAATACTGTGAAGTGACTTATTTACGCTTCGATTCGTAAGGAGATGACCCCTCACATTTGAACTGATGTCATTGTCCAACTGTATATTTGATTTCTCATTAAACATTGATTGTACATATAAATCAAATTGAAGCGATCGAGTCAAGCCGAATTGAACCCAAGTCAAATTGAGTCAATTCCAGTCTGGCAATTCTCACGAGTATCCCCCGTTGCTCGCTTAGCATACCATCTTAAGTAGATGCTCAAGTATCTTCGGGAAGAGAGAGAATGAGAAAGAGAGAGAGAGAGAGAGAGAGAGAGAGAGGCAGACAGAGTATTATAGCGCACCATTAGGTACAATATGCTACAGGTACTCCATCCTTGGGAATAGCCAAAGCTCTAGAGTATTACCAGCGAACCCCCCCCCCCCCCCCCCACCAAAAAAAAAGCTGATCGAGATTCAAATTCCAAAATTGAAGTTGTTAGGTCTAAAAATAAACAGAATAAATTATTCAATAGATCGGAAGAATTTGAATGTTGCATTTTTTGTATGATAAAAATGTATATCTACAGAAAAAGCTCATGGAATAAAAAAAAAGTCCATTCACTGGTACGTGATATATAGCAGGGAATCGTCGAATATATCATGGAGCACGAAGATATAAGAGCTTTCTTCGTTCGAATTTGCGGCTGACAAGTAAGCTTGGCGAAGCTCGAAAGCTCCTTCTCGTTAAAGAGTTAGCGACCCCAGCGTCGACTGAGAATTCCTTTGTCGAATAAAGGCTTGCGAAAGATGAATAATCACGTCTGTCAAGCTCACTACGTGTTATTCCTTGTATGATAGGATATACAGACTTTTCGAAAGCTCAAGTCAGTATCCGCCAGTGTGAAAACACTGATATCATTCCGGATGCAGATAGAAGAGCTTGAATCAACTGGACTTGACTCAACTTACTAATTGTATCCTTCGCAACGACTCTCGAGCTTTTCATCTTGAAGGTTTTGTCAAAATGAGCTTTGCGAGCTACACGTATGTACATCTCGGGAGTTCAAAATCGTGTGTGAGTTCGTATCTATGCATTTTGACGAAAATTAAAGAACAACGTCACGCGGCTCGAATTTTCGATATAAGTAGGTACTAAGTGATAGAATTGTCCTAATCGAAATAGAAAAATACGAATGTAGTATACGTAATCGTAGGCAATTGTTAAAGTTCGTGTACATTTTCTGTAAATAATGCATCTATACTATAGATATATGTAGATAAGGGAAATGAAAAAGAAATACATCTCCATACGTAAAGTGTATTGAAGATGCGCGTGAGAGTATATTCGAGAGTGAATTAGTACAGTGTACATTAGAGGGCGAATCGAATACTTTGAAAGTTTCCCGTGATTATTTATTCGTACTTTGAAAAAAAAAATTAGGTTTTCCTTTTTCTTTCTGTTCCATATTTAGAGCTCGTTCCTAGGCTGATCAAGCTGGCTTGTCAATTTGACCTTTTTCTAAGTGACAATGCGTGAACGAATATGCGTATCTACGCCTATGCGTATGTTTTACTTGCAAGTGACTTCCAGTGCGTGTACCGTGTGTGTGATCGTACTCAATGAATTAGACGAATTAGATGAAACAGAAGTTACATACATAAATAACGATTAGAAATCGGGGCATTTTTGTGCTTCGAGGTGAGAAACTTCACGGGGGTTCAGATTGAAGTGAAATTTGCACAACAAGAAATTGTACTCCATCTGATTGAAGATTAGACGAAGCTTAGAAGTTTCAATGTCATTATGAATTTGGGAATGGAACAAAAAAATCTATATTCGGAATTTCGAAAAATTCATATCGCGTTATCTTATTCAATTTTACCTATATCGTTCCTCGAACCTGTGCTTACAATCTCAATGTTTATGTTGACACGGCAACAGATTCAATTTTCCATGAAACCGAAGTAGTGTTTGACTTATGACTTAGAGTGGCTTATGGTATCCATAAATCTGTATTGCTATATCTATATACTGTATATCGACAAAACCTGACTCTGTAATTTTTGAAAAAGGAAGAAAAAAAATAAACACGGGATCACAGAAAGATGCTGATACATCCAATGACGTAATAGGGGACTATGTGTGACGTCACCTGAAATACATAAATTTGGATTAGAAAACTGTATTTACACATGGGATCCTTCGATAAACGAACGAAGCAGAGTGCTTTTGAAATCGCGAGTGCAGAATGAAATTATTTTTTAGTCATTAAAAAATAAAGGAGCTGTTATAATTTGACTTTAAATTATAAATCTCTGTCGTGCAGCGTCAGAGGGTGGAAAATAAACTCTGACGGAATCTGTAATTTTCATTTACACCTGACTAGTCATTTTCTTGCCGGTGCAAGAATTTTCTTTCGCAGAACTAATTTTCTTCCCTGACATTATCCAGATGCAGAGTATAGTAATGGAATCGCCATCTGGTATAGCACGCGAGAATTTTGCATTCATGCCTTAAGCGTGGTACACACGTATTATCGAACCACTTCAATGCTTTCGTACTGTTATCGCACTTGAATAATCAGAATATCATGAAAAATGAATTTTTTTATATCCATACTAAAAAAGAAAATATTTTCATCAATATCCTGAACATGTGGTACACACATGTTTAGCAATAACAACAATTATTAGTGATAATGCTCGAATTTGTTTTTAGAATTTGATAAGTTGCCGTCGAGGAAGATGGAGAGATTCAAAATTACGTGATAATATTATTTAAAAAATGCCATTCGATAAATACATATACGCTATTGATCGATAACATAAATCAGCCATTGTATCTGTATATTGTTTGTAAAAAAAAAAAGCGTAGAGTCTCGATAAACGGAAATGACATGTGCTTCCGGTTGATCATTCTGAACTAAAATAAAAAAAAATGCCCCGATTTCTCGCACAAGGAAAATACGTATCTCTGTATCGTTACGATGAAGATTAAAAAAAATAAAGAAAAAATGAGCGTGAAAATTTTGTATTAAAAAAAAAAAACTGATCATCCTCCTGTCTATTTTGTTGCTTTTATGTTATACCTCCACTCTATTCCTCCCGCCTAGAATCAACAGCAATCGTCGTTCTATCTCCATACTGACAGGACTACTGTACGCGGAATGGAATATGATCGTTGCAGTTGAAAATGTGAAAAGGAGAATTCTAATTGAAGACGTGAAAATCCAAATTCGAAGAAAACCTGGCAAACACGAGTTAAGTCCAAGAGAATAGGTAAGACTGGGAATCCTATATCGATTAGATATGGGAATTCCGGCCCTAAACCGATATTGGAAATCAACTTTTCCATGATGATATATTGAGTTCATCGTCCGGCCGGATTTTTGCGAAAATACGAGAAAGTCCCTCGGAGAATTCGAACAAAAGGCGAAAGAATAAATAGTCAAATAAAATAAGTGACTCTCTTGGGTAGAGATTCAAGTTGTCGGACATTAAATCCCTGAAATGGGTAAATTCATGGCGAATATAAAGAAACCACCCCGATTGATCAGAAAGCGAAGATAAAGAAGCTTTTGAGACGAAAGATATAAAACTCCTGACAAATTTATTTCTATGCTGTCACACATCTCCACTAAAAATATCAACTTCGAAAAAAAAATAAAAAAGAATATCATCGCTACGAAATTTTTCCTAAAAGACAAATAGAAACTCAAAGTTTTTATATTACTGTTTTTTTATTGATAATTTAATTTTTGTATAGAACAGCGACTGCTTAAATAACTTTTATATTTTTATTCTACAGATCGATACCATAAAAATTTTTTATTATTTCTTTTCAACTGTCTTTTTTACTCCATTTCACAAGTCCTCGGTAAATTTGCTTATCGGATCAAAGAAAATTTTATAAACTTAACGTAACACGATAACACCCCAAAGTGTATCTGCGTTGGATAGATTTGTCCTTTACATTGAAAATACCTATCGGTAAAAACAAATTTCTTTTTTTAGTGCTTCTATTTCCATTATTTCCCCTGAAAAGGGGAACAAATTCAACTAATCAGAAACCCAACCTACCATCTTCCCTAATGCATTCTCAACATAACCATTACCCAGAATCCTCTATTCCCTCTACCGCTTCAGCAAGACATCTGAGCGTAAGTGGAATCTCTCCCTTAAAATCCTAACCCTCTCATCCCCTTCACTAAACTAGACTGATAAAACTAATTGCATACTCGCCCCAAAAAAATTCTCTCGTATTCAGTCGCTAAGTACAAGAATAAATGTGTCTGAAATTTAATGGACATTAACATCGAAGCATAATAATCTAACCATTGTTTTCGCAAGGAGCGGCCATATTTTTATTTCAATGTGCATAAGATTAAAGGAAACCGTGCAAAATTCATATAGCGATCGCTATATGTCTATGTTTCCCAAGAGACATCGAATTTCCATTTAAAAGGAAAACATTCCCAGAGGCTAGGAAATACCTTCCGTGGGACTTCACGTTATTCCGTACACCATACGTTATTCGATACCTGTGCGAACTGCATCCATGCACCCCGTACGAATGCATCCGGGATAAACGTATATTTCATAAAATATGCAACAGCCTTGCACTTTCGAGCGTGGAGAAACGTTGCGGACGCTTCAGTATGTGTAGTCATGGACGACCGCGTACCAAAGCGGCCTGAAATTGGAACCCGGTATATATTTTGTCCTTCGCGCAGGCATTTCTCTTGCCGTTGTTCAGCCATTACAGGGACAGCTCCATTCAACGTTAGACTTTGTTTAAGCTTTTTTCCTGGAATTTCTTTATCGACTCGTTTACCTAGTCACATTCTTTTTTCTTCCTCGAACAAAGAAAAACAGCGAGGAAACTCCTCGTTTATACATGGATATTCGCATTCCTTTCTTTTTCTCTTTGCCCTCACGATAGTATTAACCCATAATATACAGCAAAATAATATCGCAAATATATCACCTTATGCTCCACATAATTTTCCAAAGTTCTCTCCACACTCAAAAAGTAAAACCGTATGATAATTTGAATAAAAAATTTATAAAATTCACCATTAATCAGTTGCCCAAAAGTTATGCAATGACTGAAAACACATCAGAGAACCATCAATTTACAAAGATGCAAGTACTTTGAAAAATTCAAAAACCACGTTCAAATCCAAAGCCACGATCGTGTTTCCACGGAGTCCACAAAAATCAGGAAAAAAAGGAGATGAGAGCAGATAATTGAGTCTTAAAGTTTATACATGAAATAAATGCGATTTGGGTGGAATGACGCGTAATGTAAATAAGCTTAGACAAAGAAGAACAAGAGCAAGGAAGAGACTAAAAGGATCAAGGAAGACAGATGCATATTGAACTTTACAAAGGGAAGACAAGGATCGAGTAAATCTTGACCTCGTTTCTGGTTTTTCGAAGCGCGGAAATCAGCAATACAAGGGTAGGACTTTCGGGCAGCGACCCGTAAAAAAAAAAAACTCGTAATACAACCTTTTTTCATCGCGAAGCATATGCTATACATATTTATGTATCTACATTTTCTCTCGGCCTAAAATAGAATTCCTTTCGGCGAGTGTACTTCCAGATATCTCTACTTACATTTGCGTGAAAGGATTTTCCTAAGCGACAGCTTCGACTCCTACATGAAAAATCTTTATTCGCTCCTGCACCACGTGCACCATGACATGTGCCATGTATGTCTGTATACATATATAGGTATTCGATGTACGTGGAGTGCATATTTCTTTTCTGAAAAAAAAAAACAAGAGAATGAATGCGTCATTCGCGACGTTTGCACTATCGGACAGGACAAACTCCATGTTACTCAACTTATCAAACTTTCAAGCCTCCACTTCGCGTTACACGATAGTTGACTCTAGTGCCTTTACCTATTCAGAGAAACTTCAGTGTCTCAAGTTTAACTCACGAACGTCTTTAATTCAATAAGTTGACTGTACATGAAATACACATTGAATCTAGACCACTAACAGGCATACAGTTATACCTAGTTAGTACACCGTTAAACTATCTTTAGATAATGACGTATTACCAGAACGTCGTAGTTGGTTAACAATGGTTATTAGTACTTTTTTCTTGTCGGAAACTTGAAAACAAACATTTCAATGGCAAGCAGTTCAATTACATTTAAATAATTAATATAACTGGGTCTCCGACGGAGCATAAGAAATGCAACTGCTTTGTGCTTATTTCGAGTATTTGTCAAAGAGATCGCTTTTTTTTGCGAGACACCTCATTTTCCGGATGCTGTGCAAACAGACCGGAAGACGTGTAAGAGGCTGTCTTATAGAGGAGCGAAAAAAAAAAAAGAAGGAAAAGGGATGATGTCCCACTGCGAGGACAGGGGTGTATAAGTGGCGAGTACGAGGGAGGGTTTTTAGGTAGAAGGTAAAGGCCGAGGGTAGAAAAAGAAAAAGAAAATAATAAAGTGACGGCTCTAAAGCCGTTGAAAAGACAAAACGCTCTGAAGTTTCTCAGGAAAATGTGTTTGCGGGACTATTATTCAGCACTTCACATCAGCTACGCGTTATGACAATTTCGCTGCAATATATTCACCTTACAAATGACTAACAGTCCAAGGACTGAAATTTCACGAATTTAATAAATATAAGGGACACTGCGTGCACTTTATAAAGTTGCATTAAGAACTTTTCAATTCGTCATTTTATGAGTACAATAATTGTAAAGCCGTGAGGATCGTTATACGAATCACGGAATTGAAACGAAATAACTCGTAGTGGTCCAGATCCATTAAAGGTCCGAAAGGAATTTCGTATATTGGATTATTGAGTAATTTTTTGATCCTTTCATTCAGGCAGGATAACATATTATCTTCTCGCAGAGTCTCGTGTCATTTTTGGTACCGAAAATATATGGTTAGGGATACCTAAATTTAATCTGTAACAACTACACGAACTATCTAGACACCAACGGGTGTTTTACTTCAAGAATGTTTTGGGATAACACCTCGGGATATACGTGGAACGATGCGTCTTTGTAGGGGGAGACCAAACGGAATCTCAATTACCGGATTCAAATTTGCGTAGGACATTGGTACACTTACTATACATATGGTATGTATATAGTGGTCGCGGCTAAAAAGGATTTCTACGTTATTCACGTCTTAGATAAAACTAATCGGCATTCTTCAATGCATACTAATCAAAGTATATATAAATATTATGCGGTTTGATTTTT
>JARQSV010000335.1:1873591-1884641 GCA_030142285.1 Calameuta idolon | reverse complement strand
CGAGTTTTCCCGAACACGAAATATCTAATGGTGAGAGTCACGTGATTTTGCATCTGGCTGATTCAACGTATGCAAAGAAAGGCCTAAGCTAAATCAATGGTATTTCTTACTGAAAGAATAAAAATAGATAAAGAAAAATAACAGTTGGAAAAATTTTCTTTTGTTTCTTTTTTATAAAACGATATTTTAACCAATATGAATTCAATGGTTTCCGAGGTAACAACATTGAATCCCGAATTTCATTTCCTTCGCCATACCCGCCTACTAATGCTCTTTACCAAAATCGAACCACAGTCAAAGCAAAAGAAGGTGGTAAGGTAATCATGAATTTTGAAGAGACACTTTTCAAGAAGAAAACTCTTATTTTTTATCAGTATAGTCGTATTCATGTAGGTAAATATAAAGCCCACATAAGTTACAAATTTCACGCTATATATTTTTCTAAAAATTATGAAATTCAGGATTCGAACGTCCATATATCTTTTTGTTTACACGATAATTAAAAATAATTTGAAAAAAAAAAGCGCTCGGAAATATCTCTGAAAGGAAAAGATAAAAAAAATACCTAATTCCGAAGGTACAGTCCATACCGAAAATGAATCGGCCATGGTACTAAACGTTAAAACAGCTGATTTTCCTTGAATGCAATAAAAAAAAAAGTATAATATTTATAAGATAAGGTCTTCAATCTTCATGCCTGTCAGCCGGTAAGCTTCGCAACAAAGAGTAAGCTCTATAAATGTCAAAGAACGGAATGCTGGAACACCATTTTCCCATTTGCAGTATTGGTATGAAAAGGTATATATCCCACGAGGAATTTTCTTTTAATCGTATGTATGCTTTTGACAGGAGCAAAATAATGCAAAGTATGAACGAAAGAGCTTTAGTAGGCCTCGTATACTTGTTGCGATGACTCCTTTATACTAAACACATAAGTATACTTACTTAACGAGGGTGCAATAAAGAAAATAATATTTTGAAAAAAAAAGTCTAATAAAGCACAAAAAGGAACAATGAGTCACCGAGTACGCATTTATCTACTACGATATTACGTAATGTCCATTTTTTCAAATTTTTATATACGTTTGATTAATTGCATTTCGGTGACCAAAAGCATTACCGTAGTGTACGTGTACATCCATCATAAATAACCCATGGTCATGCGTAATTCATCAATAAAAAACTGGACAGCATTTATGACATCATTACATATGACTGTAGTGTTCTGAGAATATTACGAAAAAAAAAAATCAAATTATTGATATTAGAATCGATATTAAGGATATTAGAGTATTAGATATATTTTCTGATGCATTAAAAGGCCAGCAAAAATATTGTTATATATAAGATAAATGTCAGTTGTAATTTTTTACTCGTACTAATTATATTAACGACGATGCTATTAGGTTACGTTATGTTGATGCTGTGAAAATTATTGACGTCTAATGTACGTATTACAAGTAACGATTGTGTTTCTCATGACTGTTATGACGCTCGGGAATTCAATCGACGATTGTCGAAATATCTACAATGACAAATGGAAATTTTATCAGAAAAGTAATGGAGATATGGATAACGTTCCTTCGGATAATAGTATCCATTAAATGTAATCGATATCTCTAGCGGAACGACTATCACAATATATTGGAAAAGTATCGATTTTCCTATGCGAAATATCCTAGGGAATTATTCATGAAACCATCATCCGTGACGGAAAACTATCATCGGCCCCGTTCGAATGCAAATAATGCGGTGAAGCGTTACTGCGATGCGTCGGAAATCAGCGACGTTCCGACGCCACCACGCCGATCATATGTAAATCAAGCTTTAAAGTCCAAGGCTAATTTGTCTACATATAAGGGCATATAGAAAATGAAAAAGTTACTAGAAAAGACAAAATATTGAAAAAAGATTAAACATAAAGATAGCTACTTGAATTTGAAGAAAGAAATCTGTATACATGTATTTCCTAAGAAGTACAGATAATTAATGAGATTCCCCACTGGTCCAGCGTAACGTTCGTAAAAGATGAATTGCTCCTGTCTGATAGGGTTGGCACGGAGGATGGTTCAGTGATAAAATAAAGATTTCGACTGGGATGAAGATTCGACGATTTTCTCGGGAAATTGCAGAAGCGCTAACTTGAAATTGCTGTAGTCTAACCGCACGGCTCTTTTGATGGCCTGTGGAATTTTGTGGCGCACTCGGTGAGCACGAAATAAAACAGGCTCCCTTTGAAGATGACGAGATAGAATGATGCTGGCTTCCTGAATAAAAGTGGCTTTATTTTCTTGCGCTATACCATCTCCAATAGAAATACTTCCTAGAATATAAAGAAAGGGGGGTCTTCCATTCAGCACGAGAAAAAAGGCTTCCTGACTCTGCATAAGAGAAGCACGTTCAGCATATCCAAACTGTCTGAACACACACGTAACTAGAATTCAATTTTCAAAATTACAAGAATATATTACGAGAAATAAGTGGCAAATCGAATCATCCCGATATACATTTAATGTACTGTTTAATTTTTTTGGTCTTGATAACGAGGTAATAAATAGCAGCTAACTTTTAATGGAAACAGTTAAATAAATTAAACGCGAAAGTGTAGTGCCATTTGATCTATATACGCGGTATATAAAAGAGCGTTACGGATGGACTTATTAAAAAAAACGAATACTGATAAAATCGATATTAAGAGGTGATGAGGAAAAGCGGGTTGCGAAGAATGTACATTGACAGTTGGGCATCCTTACAAAGAGTTCTTTGACATTTGAGAATACCTGAAAGCCAATACTGGCTGCTGGCTGGTTACGTAAACTGTCTAGTTGAAAATAATTTGTAAGGGTCTTATGTGAAATGGACTGAAAAATACGGGATAAAATGAAAGGGCAGTTATTGGATTTTTGTACTATCGAATTAACTGCATTTCGTAAATTCCTTGAAGTGTGTAAAATTTCATAAAAATCCTTTATCAAATTTTCATCAATTCGATTTATTGGACTGCAACAAGAAACTTAATAACCGCGTATCTCTGTATCACGTAACAATTTTTTGATAAATTAAAAAGATAATGAAATTCAAATAATCTATTTTCATCGCGACTCTAATGACCTGACCTGGAAGGACGGACATAATACCATCAATTAAAACAGAAATCAAACTATTGCTAGAACCTGCAGTGAATTTTAATCGAAAAATGTATTAACGATACCCAGCAGGTTACTAATAACGTGAAACTGTCGCTGTACTATGGTAATATTCCCAACTTCACACTGTACCATCCAATTAGTTGAACAGTGAACAAAAAATTTACCACCCACCTGATATCGATGACATAGATTCCATTAGAATCTGACAGTTTCATTGGCCACATGTGCAGTCCTCGTATGCTCCATATCGTTCATACATGTTCCAGCGGTAACAATCCAAACGATCACCTAAAAAAAAATAGTAAGGTTTAGCTTCCTAAAAAAATTGCAAAAAATATAATATAACACTCAACAAGTTCCACGTTGATCAAGTCAAAAAATTCAAATAGCAACGTCATATATCTATTACCTTGATATTTAAAAAAAACAATGAAAAAGAAAGAAATAACAATATCGCAATTTATTAAAATCCCTTGCATTAATTTAATCACTGATCTATCAATTTACCTCTTGAAACGAGTTAATTAAAAATCTATTTTCCCTATAACGACCAATTAAAAGGCGCACTTAATAATTATTAACTAATGTTATAAATTAACAAGGAAATCGGCCAGGCTGGTATTAATGACTAGTGATACCAATTTCCGTCGATTAATCCAATTACGTGTGACCGTATATTACGAATTGATTACAATAACAAGATCATTAGCTTGTAATACTACTGTAATAATATTTAAGCATGTTTATCATACCTGCCGAATGATACTACAGTCCATAGACAATAATAGTGAAAAAAGATGCGATTGTGCTGCTAATAAAAATTATATCAGATCTATCACAGGCATTTTGTATGTACAAACTGAATATTTAACGATTAATATTAACGTCACTATGACGATATAATTTTATGTGCTTTAATAATAAATTTCGGGCATATCAATTTTGCAGCTTAAAGCAATAACAGCCATGTACCTGGTCACAGATTATTTATTGATTTTCGACCTACACTGTTTTCCTAGTACAAATAGCAACTTAAACGGACGCACAGGTGAGCATAATCTGTATGCCGTTCAGTACGTGCGCATCCCTCCGTGACTATGCACATTCAAGATACTCCCTTGAAAACGTCAAATCACATATCTAATCACACTATTGTATATACGTTTATGACGATCAAGCACATACGGGACATTGTCAAGTTAAATTCTTAAGCATAAGTGTTAGAAATATGTAGCGTACATATATACCTATGTACATCGTCAAGTACTATATGATCTACCTAAGTAGAAAATAAGTACTGCGATTACATGATTAGACAAATTTACATTGCTCCTTGTATCCATTATCATTTCATTGATCCTTAAAATAATGTCGCAAGAGAAAATATCTAATGGCAGAATAAAAAATATCCAATGACATCCATTCTATCAATTTTCATCGCAGACGCAACAGCCGAACAAATATTTAATCAACGAAATTTCAATACGGACGTACCAATACACTCTATGTTAAATTTGAGTAGAGAGTCGAAATTTAATTGCGTTTAAACTCCGCAGACAGGGGATTCTCGCTGCTCTCGGCAACTTTGTTATTTTCATTTGTAAATTCTCTTCTAGAGTTTTACTTACCCGTAAGAATTTTCCATTGACGAGGAAAAGTACGAGTGTAAACTGGCTAAGGATATTCGATACAACAGCGCGCAACGTCGTAGACGGCAGAGTCGCGAAGCTCCAGGTTTTCCTAGAGAATTATTAAGATCTATTGATACCTCAAATACACGGGAATGAACCTTTCATGCGGCGCAATAGTCTTGTTAGAAAATTGTACCTATAGTAGGTAGCAGGAGAAGCGAATGCACGACCTCATTTCTCTTGGGACTTCCTATCGTACGTTTCTGGAAAGAAATCTCATTTCCGCTTCTTACGTCGACGATAAAATCTCATATCTATAGATAAGCAAATAGGAGACAATGACTGTCGGAACAGTGAAAAATCAGTTAGCTCAATGAAAATCGATCCTGATAGTCAAAACAAAAATGATCGCCATTATTTTTTGAGATCGACGTCAATGAAGCGCGAACTTCAAATGGTCCAAGACGGAATCGTAGAGACGCATGCGAAATTGGCCCATCCGCTGGCAAGGAGGATCATAGAGTTATTTATAGACCTCGACGTGACATCAATTAGCATGGAAAACGTAATTGCTTCTAAGTGGATAAAGACATCAATTCACAAAAGCAATTAACAGTCGGTCCCTTGTTCATCACGACCTTTAGGAACTATCATTGTCTCTTAATGCTGCAGCAAAATGAATCAAGAGCGTGAAGAGAGACCTTTTTTTGCTATAGGATCAAAATTTTTCAATTAAATTGTTCAATGAAAAATCTCATTAATTTATATAATTTATGAGTAAAAGAAATTGAAAATTGATTTAATTTACTATAGATGTGCCATTTTTGTACTATAAATTTCTTTTTTATCGGTATAGCTTTTCCTGATTATTACTCCAGGTTCTATATTATCACCATATAAATATAACATTCAGTGAATTTATCTTTGACTTTTCAAACAATATCTATCTGCAGTGGGTTTGCTGATTTCGAAACAGCAGTGGGTACGACCTTTGTAAATTATACGAATATTTCCATGAAATTCTCAAACTTGCAACAAGTCGCAAACACCAGTAACGTAGGGAATTAACCAACGAAGTAACTTTAGCGTTTCTTTCCCAAAAATCCATTAGCATGCAATTACCAATGTTGTGATTAATTCATTTTTTTTTCTTACTTTCCACTCCAAATTATAGCACTCGCTCGTTTTATCGACGAGCACGGAATATACTTTCGCTTGGTTGGTAACACTGTGCTTACCACCCACCCTTCCACTTTCCTCATCCCCGCACTCTAAGTGAGTGGTTAGCGTAAATTACTCGTTGGTGATTCGAATCTCATGAAATTCTTAGAGCTTTCGAAATAGCGAGGATAAACTTCCTTCTGAAAATTATCGGACAAGTAAGGGACATCTTAATGAAGCTGATGGACGAAAAAAGAAAATCCTTTCCCGAGAAGGGTAGAATAACGTTGCATGTTGCTCGTGAAATTTCTTCCACCAGTAAACTAAAACCTAAATAACTGCGATCGAGTGACTAGAGATTTCATCCGGAAGTTCAAAATCTTGAATATTTGGCAATAAAAGTATATTGGCTTTAATAAATATTGAATTAAAAAAAAAATTAATATCTCACTAGATATCAAAAATTCAACATTTTTCCCACTGACGCAATTTAACTGTAAATTTTCTATTGATTTCATAAGTTGTACATCGGAGTTTCAATCATTGATTACTTAATGTATGGAAATTAATGGCATTTGATTTCTCGTCCAGTGATCGTTTACTTCTTGGAACGTAGATACTGAATACTAAAATAATTTTAATAATTCTACAGACTCGCCTCTCGTAATTTTTATTGTCTACGGTTATACCAAAAAAATCTTGTCAATTCCTCGGTCACGCATAGGCCTGTCTTTCCGACTGCTTGGTCATGGGAAAAAGGGAAAACGTACAAAGTGGAAACTCAAAGTCGCGCTAAAGAAGGTTACCGCTCTATTCTTGTCTCTGTGACAAATGTTCGGAGATTCCCTTGCCTGATACGAGCGAACTGGTGTCTCCTTTAGACGACAAATAAATGACGTCGGCCGAAAAAGCAATTTACTGGAAATACCTCTAAGCATTGAATATATCGCGGAATAAGGTAACGGTAAGAAATTTGAAAGCTAAAAAATTCTGATTAAAAAAAAAACTGACGAATTAAACGGTAAAATTAATTGAAGCCAAAACTCAAATTATTTTCCAAAATTCGAGATTGATTTTAAGAAATCTGGGACAATGGGAAGTGAGATGCATGATTGAAAAATTCCACAATGTAAATCGTCCAAAACCAATTACAAATTTTCTTTGAAATCATTCTAACAACTTTTCACATAAGACATACCGAGTAGCCGTGACAGTGACACTGTATTTAAAAATACTAAAGCTCCTCTACTATCTACACGTCGAAAATCTATTCATATATCTTCCTTGACATAGAAACACATAACCCAGATACGTTCAGCATTTCGTTTAAATGGATATGTTTGAAGTAGATTTGCAAGCTAAGAATAGAACGAGCATATCCCCGTATTACGTCTGCTAACTAAGAGAATAAAAAAAAATTAACTGACACTTTTACTGCCACGGCCAATTGATAAGAACGCTTCTATAAATAGATATATCGACCAGTACCGATAAAAGGATGAAAGATCTAACAGTGCGATTTATGAAAAGTCACTCGGAACAGATATCGACAGTATACATATACTATAGATAAAACAGCTACAGTAAGTGTACAGCCTTAATTCACGAATTGGTCACGTAAATCCGTACTTAAAGTTTTTCTGTTTTCTTTCCTTTTCTTAGAAATTAGATGAAAATCGTGCCGTGTGAATATTGCATGCAACACGCATGGATATTTCATTCGATTTAGCTGTTGCGGAAACGCCTAAATGTTGCCATTCATTGAGTAATTTTTTCTGTGTCGTATTATACGCGTCCGTCAAAATTCATTCGCGGGTGTTAAATTTTCATTAGTATTCCGCTAATTCGAATATCCAACGTTCATTATTTTTCATTTTATTAAAGCATTGTACGCATCGACCCGAATGATCTCGTATACTATTATTTCAATGCGTAATAACAAAGCTGAATGATACGACCGATCGTTAACGTGTAACGTCATACCCTGATAGCCAATAATAACTTGGGTTAATTCGAGCGTCTGCATGTCGCTTCCAACCACAAGACAGGCATCATTTGTCAATTCGGCATCGCAGGACGTCGGCATCAATCAAAGTCTTCGACCCTCTCTAAGAACCGGAAGTGAGACAACGGGCAGAGGAACGGCGAAAAAGGCAACTCGATGCCTGACACTGACGAGGCGCATCCATTTATGTGATCATTATTTCCCCCTTCCCCTATCTTCTTATTTCAAATCTCTAACCACGTAACCGTAGCGTCCCAGAAATTCGACCCTTCAATACTTTCCAGAACGCTACACCCGCCAAATTCAAAAACAGATCCTCAAAAGAATATCTGGTGACAAAGAGAAAATCTATTTTAGAAACAATTCATCACTTTACGTAAAATTTAACAACATAAGTATTAGGTCATTTCCTACTTTATCGACTAAATCAATGAATATATTTAGCAATGATTTATTTAACCAAGAGACTCACTTGTTAGTAACTATAGCACTCGCTAGATTTACCCCAAAATTAAATTTTCACCGAACATACGTAATCCTACCTTAATCCCCTATAACAATTAAAATAAATAAATAAACGTACGAGACCTAAAATACGTAAGATTCATCCCAAGTAAATTGCGTAACAGAAAAAAAAAATCAATGTGTTTTGCCTATCAAATTTCCAAGTACCAAAATATCCCGCAAGCAACCGACAAACAGATGAACCGTTTATTCGAAAGATACGGTGAACTTGTAATACACGTAGTCATCAGAAACATATATCGCTCACATGACAATTTTACGTTTCCATTCGACACGACCCACGTCGTAAAGCATGCGACCATTATGCTCCCAGTTTCTCTCTCCCAGATCTTCCTCCCCTCAATCCACCGAATATACGATTATCGCTGTGTTCTCGGACCCTATGCTGAGCTATGAACGACCCTCAGTGCTTGGGACTTGCCGTTTTGCCCTTGGAAAGAATGTCGTAATAATACCTACAGGCCGATTACGGGGTCGAACATAGGTTTATCTCGGCCAAAAGGTTAACAGAAGCCAAAGGGGAGTTTTCACATCCAACGTTATTGTAACGTTCACGACAGCCATTTTATACTGGGAAAAAGCCTTGAAATTTTTAGATTTCATTTAGCACCCTATATCTATTCCTGTTTACGAGACGATAGCGTGTTTCCATTTGGATGAAACAGTCATTAGGTTAGAATCTTAATATCCTCTGCTTGGTTCACTGTGCTATGGACATCAAATAAAGCGAATTTATTAGAAAAATATGTGTTAATTAAAAAAAAAAACAATTTTTAAAGATAATCATACTTGATAACGCACTGTCTTTAACTTGGATATAATAAAGTGAATTATATAAATTAATTTTCCATCACCTTTCTTATGGATCAAGATATCTCTGGTTGACATTGTTCAATGCATTGTTCGTGGTATAATGGATTGTTTAGACGACTAGGTTGGTACTGGATACCATCACGGTCGATAGATTTCTTTGGAAAAGAACGTGCAAGGCATGCGAACTATTTCCTGGATGTTTGCTGAACAGATAGACTACAAGGGATGCACTGGAAATGGTGAAAAAGATTTTACAGCTGTGAATTCGTACACTGTCGAAGGTGGATAACATTTCCCGTTGCTGAAACGAATGTGAAAATTCAGTATTTCCAGAAAATATATTTACACAAAAATTTTACCTTTCGGATTACATACGTGGTGTGGTTTAGTTCATTTTATTTAACGAATAACAAATATACGTACAGCTATAGGATATAGCATTCATAAAAAAAAAATAGAGACCATACAAAATATTTTAGTACCTACGTCATCCATCTTGAAATTCTGAATCGTTATAAGTCACTTGGTTCAATAATTTTTAAAAATCGTATTTTCTTGGGCAATTTCACACGAATCGGTTCACTGGCTTGTATGGCTTTTCGTTCAGGAACAAATTTATCTTTGGAATGTTACTGTTAGAATGTACTTTCTTGTCTTCTCTCATCTTCAGCAAGCTCGTCTAAAAATATTTGCAGAATAAAGCATATTTTTATACGTATATGTAAATGTATGATTCACAGGGTATGGCTGTACAAGACCATCACGGGATTCAATTGTTAAGATATTTTTTACCAAGCGACATTAGCAAATATGAATGGCTTCTCCGTTAATGTCCACGATAAAATTCGAAAGTGACAAATACCAAGCGAATAGACTGTTTTGTTATTTCTCGACAAAGCGTACCGACCTGGCAGAAATTCATAGAAACTTCGTAGCACGCTAGCACTGTGACATTACTTTTCTTAGAACGTATTACACTTGATCGATAAACCACAATACTTGGTAGACCATTATTCTGGTGAAAATGAAATAAAAATAAGGAATTACTCAAAATTCCCTATATCGTGCAAGAAGACAACAGACTTGAAGATTATTACTGAACTGTGTAAAATGATAATGATATACAATGATTACACAGTACAGGACGATTAAAAAGTTATATACATTGGCAATATCTCGTGAGCCTTTCAATTACAGGATTATTTGTTCTAATAATAGATTGTTACACAATCCTCGAAAAATGCAAAACAGCCGTTGTAGGAGCATAGCTGACTGGTATAAACTTCTGTTTGTACTTCTGAGTACAAACCAATATCCACGTAATCAAATACATATAAAACAAGAGCTAATTAACTTTCCCTCAGACTTTGCTCCTGGTCAATAATAATACAGTCGTTTGAATAAACCGTCTACTGGGTGTTCCATAAATTCATATTGTCACAAATGAGGCTACGTCAATTCTTTTAAGTCACCCAAAAGTTTAGTCACACGTGTGAATATTGACTTGAATTATACTCTTTCAATAACTATACCATCTCTCATGCTTTGTTTCTAAATCCATGACATAAGCCGTTGTCCAATCTCTGACACTTTCGGTAAGTTAGTTTTGCTTCCCAGACGCAGAGCAGACCTTTCACATGGATGGACTCCTACTATGCCATGACTAATACAATACATATGGAGAATTTGTTAGACGAGTTTTGCTTGTCATTCGCCAATTCATGCCAGCAACATTTTAACTCGATGAGTTTTGAGGTTATGGAGTT
>JARQSV010000335.1:1843152-1873491 GCA_030142285.1 Calameuta idolon | reverse complement strand
GGTCTCTTGTGATCTGTAGAACGTGGGATAATTGGACAGTTTGGACCTGCACTACTTCTCAATAAATGCCAGGTTAAGTAGGGTTAAGTCAATATCGCAGGTGAGCACAGATGAAAGACTTATGTAGCTAGAGATAATGAAATCTATAATGAATCGAGTAGAAATATACGTAAAAAAATTAAGACTATTGAAACAATGAAAATCTTGAGTGATAAAAATATTAATTGAAAAATACAAAATTCAAAAAAATGATTTTAAGACAATTTACTTTTTGGCAAAGGGTATTACTTTAATAAATGAGCGTATCAGGAAGTCGTAGATACGAGTCATTAAATTTGCATAAGAGGATTGCGTCTCGTTTTACGAAATTGTAAATTCTAGGATTTGCCAATGAGAAATTCTAATCTCTCGCCAGTAGCAATTATGGTTTAGAAAATGGTACTGAAACACGGTTAAATTCTGTTGGTGGAGAAAAGTTTGATAGACAGACAGTAAATCCCTTATGAATCTATAAGCCGATCGACTGGATTAATGTGCAGCTCCTATTAGTGTAACATATTAAATTCTAATTTGGATTATATGTATAACGAAGGATCAAATATATATCTCTGCAGCGTCAACTAGTTTAATGAGAGTAACTATATACCTATGATATATAATTTTATCTTGAATAAGTAATCGAGAAAGGAAATAAAAGAAAGAGATTTCTTAAAGTCCTCGTAAAACACTCTTAACTAGTTTAATCTTCGTAACGAAACGTTGATGGCCGCGAGCTATTGGTTCCGATAAGAGCGTTATACGTTCCGCTATGGTTGCTAGTTGGCCGAGCAGTAAAAAAAAGAAAGGAAGAAAAAAAGAGGTAGCTTAAAGTTGTATAAAAGTGCGAATGTGGATGCGCGATAACTAATGAACTGTCAGGAGGGAAAGAAATCTTCCGGAAGTTCCTCGCAAGACAATGGCGAATTAACAAGGGAACACTGAATAAATGACACAAGCTCTTTGTCACGATAAAATAAAAAGAGTAAAAAAGAAAAAAGAGGCAAAGCCTAGTGGCTTTAATCGTTGCCATTTGTTAATCTGACATTTGCAGAACGTTCCCACTTGATTAGCTCCTTTATTGCCAAGACCCTTTATGGTATCGAATCCAAACGGCTATTTTTATTTTTCATTCCTCTAGATTTTTTAAATCAATAAGCCACCTCGTCATCTGTCTTTTGGAAGGTATCGATCTTCCGGTAATTGATTACCTTTTGCGGCTTTTTCGATTTTACTTTTCTTCACTCCATTCGTATGTTACCCTCGAGAATATTCAACCTGAAATATATACATATACATATGTGTGTAAATATGAAAATCCTTGTAAGATTATTGATACTGCCAAAGGAAATCCGTATGAAAAACGAAAAATCGAAAGTTCGGACAAACGACAGTCAGCGTTAAGAGTTTCATTAGTCACCGATTGAAAAATTAAGTATGCCCTATGAAGTTCCTCGTCCTAGCTATTTATTAAAATATTTCCCTTTCGCACTTCTTACTCCCTTTAAGGTTTGCCCTGTCTTGCGCATTCTCAAAGGACGTATAGCTCACGAACCTGCTGCAGGATTACTTGCCAGTCTTTCCGATCGATAAACCAGCTAAGGGAGTACATCGTGGTGCGAAATAAAAATTCCAGCGATCTAAAAAAAGAGAACTACTATATAAATATGCATTAAATACTTCAACTAGTACATAAGGCTATTACATAAAATCCAGATATTACATAGCGCAGATAAATCGCATTCAATTATTATCAGAACGTAAATAATAAAAAGAAGAATTATGCATAAAGCTTGACTGACATATTAATCAATACACATATATATGTATATTAATGTGTATACATATATGAATGAATGTATTGCTATCGATTGCCAGGACAGTAAATACACCTTTGCGTTATCCGTACTATCGATTTCGTACATATTTGTAAAACTTGCATAGTTTATGTGAGTTTATATCAATATATATTCATTCGCCATGAACATATTATACATATATAGTAAGTCAAGGATCCTTTCAGGTCTCACCCGTTAGCCCTGACCGTCCAAGCTCCATTAAGCTCGGCAGGGAACTTTCAGCAATAGGAGCAGCTGTCGTAAATAAAATCGAAAGGTTCACGGCGGGAGAAAATCTTTTCAGAAATTAAATTACACGACGGAAATGCCTGAAGATTCTCGGTACAGCATCCAGTAGTGAAAGACCTTCCTGCTACTCTTACTTCTGTGGTAATGCATAAATTCCAGATGGCAAAGTGCATGCAAATAAGCCCCCTTGCACATTTCCCGTCGATACGCCCAGTGCATGAGCATCCCTGCAGTTGCGGTTTCTCGCAGATGCAAATGCAAGAAGGTGCTCGAGTACTGCTAATGAAGAAAGCACAGATGACCCTGGAAAAAAAAAGAAGCTTTCAATCTTACGAAGAGCAAGAAGAAATAAATTTTCCCAGATTTTTGTGAACTTTGTACGTAACTGCGTGAATGTAAAAAGTCATGTCATCAGCGTAAATAATTATGACTGACAAACTTTAATGTTAAAAGTTAAAAATAAAACGTACATGGCATGGCCGTAAAAAAAATGTTAAAAAACTAGAGAACAAATGAGGTCGAGTCACGAAGAGAATTTTAACAAGGTCATCATGTTGGATCAGGTCTAGCTTTATCTTTGACTTGTTCTTCTTAGAACTGTATATCCGATACTGTATATGTATATAATGCTTTTCCAGCTTTTATAATTTTTTTTCCTCTCGTACTGATTTTCTTTTAAACTTTATATTCCAATTGCACAAATCTTATTTAAGTCCTCGGCCGTTGTACTTCCTTTTGATTTTCATTGATTTACTCTGAAAAGTTTGATAACAGACGTTTCCAGATTATAAATGAGACCCTCGACAACAAGATAACCAATCAAGGAGAACAGAGTTTTACAATTTCACGAATCAACCTATGAGGATTTTTTTAGATGGTGGCAGTACGAAAACTAATTTATCCCTGCGTGGTTGGTTGCCTGTCTGCCTGACTGGCTTAGCTGCTTGGTAACTCCAGCACCCTCTGCTCCTGTCAAGAATGGATGATTGATACCATTAATAGTAATGTAAGACCGTTGTTGGATAGTATAGAAAATAAGCCGGTTTATTTTAGCGAAGAAACAATGAAATTTCAAAGCCGATTTAGATTACCGGATAACACGTAGAAAAGTCAGAAAGACATAACGTTTATGCTTCTTTACTTTCCCGTGTGCTACTCACAGAATTTTCGCAATTTTCTTCACCTGACGGGAATAGATACAATGCCTATGGTATAGTGGACGTAAGTTTTATAGAACCGTGAAAATGGAATCCAACACGTTATAGCCTATGAAAGAGATTGCCTTGGAAGACCATTTAACTTTTTCCCGCCTGGTAAATTCACAGCAAGAAACATAAAAAATAAGACCAACCTTAGCATTGGGGCGCATGTCCCACAGGGATACAACATGACGCAAACTGACCTCACTTGCCAACCATAAAACTTTACCGTCTCCTGTGTAACGCTCCATCATAAAGGATTTTCAAAGTTTTAGTCAAGCATCGTGCTTGGAATAATCGAACAAGTTTTTCGTGCTCGTAGGACATTCCATCTGGTAAAGGTGATAATGAGTTAGCCTGAAAAAAAAATGAAGTAAAAGTTCTTAAAATATTAAAAACTGCCCCAAAGTAGCTCACACTTATTTTTATTAAAAGTTCCATTTCAATGAAGCAAAGACTGAATTACCATATTGTAAAAAAACACGGTCCGAATTCTCATTTTTTTTTTTAATGATTAACTGTCGTACGAGTCTGAAATTTCAAAAGTATACTTATCCTGACAAATAGTTGGTACGTGTTTGTACAGACTGTCGCGATAGGAATATCGTAGACTGAAAGGAGTTTGCTAAAGAAAAGTTGCACGAAGTGTCTCGTTTTATTTTCCACCTTTATATTTTTTTACCCCTACGTCCAACTTTTCTTTATATCTTACCATTGGAGCTCGATCAAACGTCCGAAAAAACTCGAAGGCAATATCGGGCAAACGATGCCAGACGACCAGCCGCACTATCGAAAAGCAATACCATGAGATAGGACAGTCCTTGTTAGTTTTTCAGCTGTGACAGGAGAAGTATAAGGGAAACTATTTTTTGCGACTTCATAAAGCAAAAATAAAGAGTCAAAGTCGAGTAATCTCCAAGTATATATAGGGTAAAGTTTTTTTAGCAAAAAATATATACATCAACTATTCACATGTAACTATTCACATCGACCATCCGCATTGGTCCAAAATACCTTGAAATATAGAATATGCACTACGTAACGTTATACATGTATACGAGAACATGTATACTACCATGCGTATCATGTGGTCTGACCCAGGAGAAGATATATCGCCAGAATTCATGACGGCCTTTACCACCAAGTGGAAATATAAACGAAAAACAAGGTGTCAACCCTTGATAATATAACACTCTGGTGCTACGAGAAAATGTATATATAATGGAATACATGGTTTGTAAAATCCCTAAAGGCGAGTTTGCCTTATAACGATCGAAACACCACCAAGGAGAATTTCATTGTTAGAAATTCATCACGCACAAGCCATCTAAGCCCATTTCTCTTCACCCGATCACCCCAACGAGCCTATCCTTACCCCCTAGAAGACGGAAATCCGATTATTTCGACTCTACGTCAGTCCCATATTTTACCTACATTATCAGTTTATCACTTTACCATATATATTAAAGTTCCAAGTGCAAAACTGTAGAAGTCATTAAAACATTCGCGCGTTCTCTAAGGTCTAAGTAATTCGCCCTTCAATCATATTATACTCACCGAGGCTTAATGGTTTAACGATTATGTATCAAAAGCATTTAAAAACTTTTATAATTAACCTTTATAAAAATATCACTCTTTAACGAGTTCTTATGGACGCCATTAAATTATGTTAATAAGATCTAAAAATATCACTTTCATTCCAGCAACTCAAATGTACTAATATCACGAAAGGTCTGATTTTTTTTTTTGTTCGTATGACTAATCGTGACTGAGACAGTTTCATGTCAAATTGCAGTTTGATGTGATTTCAGGTACTGAAAACTTGTATAATTAAATGGAATTAGTAATGTACAATAGAGGCCATTCTCGATAGCCATATCGTGCTTTGAATCAATTGGACAATGCTATGCGGGATGAGGAATTTAACACGTACAAAATTGCCAGCCGTCAGGAGGCTCTGAATTACGTCCTCTTCACGCTTTGCGATCTTGATACACGGGATTGCAATATAGCACAGTTCAAATATAAAAGAAATGTTCTCCGTAACCCTGGACCATAATGGATACCAAACCAAAAGGAACCTATGAGATTCGGTGCGTACTTCATTTCGGGTATTAAAGAGAAAAATTTAAGCAATCTTTTCGCTCGAGTACAAGCAATGGATCCATTTTGATAAATTGGATTCGATTTACCCCAGATTCTATAAAGTTACACATACAAGGTTAATAAACAAAGCTACAAAAATTATCCAATATCCACAATACAATTAAAATCATGTACAAAATATCTAATTATGACAACGCCAAACGAATAGTTACGTCAGATAACCGAACGCAGGGTTCAATATGTTTATAAAAAAGTACAATCAGAAGACATTGAAATGTTCTTATCAAGGAGATATATGAATAATTTCTAAAAATCATTTGCGAACAGGTACATGAATACACGTCTTATAATACAACAGAAACAGTCATTAGGCGCATTTAACGTGTTACGTATCAGCCTAAAAAATCGTACCATGCGTGTACGCCATACGTACACAAAATGACGCTCATAACAGCATCAATCAATATATCCAAACGTATAACGAGTTTACAGTTTGTACGGAGAGGAATTTTCATTTTTCAGATTTTAATTTAATCTCCACCCAACGATATTTCATTTTTACCCCACGACATCGCACGGCAAGTAATAACGCGTGCCCGGAGCCCACAATAAAATATTTCCCGAACGAAATTTCCGAACAGAAATCTAAAGTGCAATGGTCATACCAGATTAATATTTCTACCAGGATGTGAACTTGAAAGATAAATTCAAAACCTTTGGCAAGAGGTGCAAATGTTCACGTCTGAAATTCATTTTGCAAATCCCGAAGAAATTTAGATCCTCGACTAAGCTCGAACCTCGACTGCACTCTTGGCTACTTTTAATACTCAACTGTAAAACCCTGTCAGCCTTGAACACGGCGCATTAAACTTTTATTTTCAAGTAGCTACCCACTCGTTGCCTTAATGAGAGAAGTATCGAATTCCCGTAACACCCAACTAGCGCTTTATTCTCTCACGGAGCAGAGAACTCCTGAGTGAATTATATCTACGTAATCCTGTAAAAGAAGGTGCTTTTACCTACTGGTCGAGATACTGAATTTCGCTTATTACGTGTAGAAACGCGCAAGACTCCACTGGCTAATTTAACGTGTAACTGTAAACGAGTTGCCATTTACGGCACTGCAATTTCCGCCGTGAGAAAATGCATTCGTCCAATGTAAATTTCAAAGCATTTTCATTCCGCTACATGGCGTAACCGGGTACCTACACTTTAACCCATTGTTTATTTTCACGAGGATCCCAACCAACCTGAGAAACAGGAAGGCTGGGAAATCAATGACTGCGTTCAGCAGACGCAGTACAGTAGAAGCAAACACACGTGGTTGATGAAATTTTACAACTGCTGCAAGATTTACAATCAATTGGCCAACCCAATAAGATTGAACTCTTAGCTTAGTTTTCCGTGAGTCTGTTGGTACGCCTCCTATTTTACAAAAGAGACTATCATCAGTCTGCTGTACGACTTAAATCTATCATCAATCTGTTTTACGCCTGTTATATGCTTTCAAATTTGTACCCGGATGTACGCAGCAAATGACAGAATTCCCAAGACTACTTATATATATATGTATATTTAGATCTTCGCTTGGTAAGAGGTCGCGCGCATCGCTACTGTCTTTCGTATACTTTTACTTATTTGGTCAAAAAAATTACTACTCATGTATCGTAACCCTTTGAAGCTTTTGCCCTTCTCGCTTTTGCCTTTTTATCTAACTGCAAGATGAAAGCGAAGCTTGGTCGAAGCATCTGCCTTCTACTTAGAGACTCCGCCGAGTCTCTTGATATTAAAGCAAACAGCTTTTCCTTTAAGCACGGCAGCGTGAATCGCATAGTCGTGTAATCCTATGCATTCGCCTTGGAAAAATATTTCTATTCGGAAGAAAACAGCGAACGGCTCTCAACTTTCGACGTTCGAAATTTCCAACGATAGGAACAAGTTCCAAGAGCCACGACTCGTCCTTCTCAATGTATCACTGTGTGAGGCTGCTTCTTCAGATTACTTTCTCCCTTGATTTTCTTCTTCAAGATCACTCGTGCAACATTTATACGATAAGAGCCAGACATTTTCTAAAGGAACCAGTAACTGTATTCAATTTCGGCCATCGTTTTCTGTTGACTGATTGTTTTCAAATTGTAAATTTTACTTTCACGAACAATACGTTACTTATACGTATGAAAACCATTCGTTAGCATTACAATGAGTCCTTAATATCTAAGGAAAAATAGGAAAGGATCCGAGGACCATTGATAAGATCCCCATTGTCATTTTGCAAGAGCAGATAAAAGAAGTGGAGCTTGAATTCTGTCTGTTGGCGAAAGCCTAGAATCGAACAGATTAGAGAAATAAGTCGAGCTTTTTATTTGAAATATTACAAGATAAAAAAAAGTATCCTATAATATTTTTCATTAGACGCCAATCAAAGATCGGGTTCGTGAACTTTGACCGCTGTATATACGTACAGTTATTACATATTTAGTAGCATTTCGTACCTTCTCTGCTTTTTGACTAAATTTTCATAAACGTATACCCTTTTCGTAATACCGACTCTGACCATGACTCTGGTATATATTATATATGTACATATATTTACTGACTTGATATACTGGCAGAGATTTATTTATTCACGCGAGAAAACAAATATTAATAGCTGTCAGGCATCGGGATGTTCCTGGCTACCCCTAACCACTATATATTCACTTGTGTTTTTCCCAAGCGCAAATAAGATACTACAATCGAATGAAGACCGCTGAGAATTATCGATCGATTCATCGGATGGTTTTGGTAAACATTCAATTTACAAGTGGCTGCACCCCAATTCAGATGGTTCTTCAATTAAAGGGTCCATCGCCTACTCGGGGTGGTCCTTTCTTCCACAAATGTGTACCCATGGGTTTTCCACCCTATTAAACACAAAGTTTTGAGTGACACAATAATTTGAAGCGGCCCGTACAGTAGACGTAACACGATCTTGCCAATGATAAACGACGGTCCAAGCAGCCAGGACACGGGGTCATGCTGGAAGCATGTTAAATTATGTACGTGACCTATGGCAACCATGATTACATACGTCAAGTGAGGTAACAAATATAATTTATAATATACAAGGGAATATGAGAGCATCCCTATAATTTATATGATCCAACCCTTATAAACATGAGAAACTTAACACCCATTAATTTCCATGACAAAAAAAAAGAAAGAAAAAATTGAGTGTTATCAGAAACCAACATAGATGCTAATAGATGTGTATACTAATGAGTAATAAGTAAAAATGTATCTCACAAATTATTAATCTTCATCTCTTATCTCTTTCATTTCCTCTTGCATCCCCCGTCTATTCACCCTCGTTGTCTTCTCCTTCCGAATTCAGAAGCTCGTAAAACCAGGAGAGGAAAGAACGGTGGTTTTATAACGTCTTCCTTTAATCCGCATGATACCTGAGATATACGGGGGATCTGTGGTCGGTCCCGTCTGCTGGGTTATTTATTCATCGTTTGACGCTGATCTACGGGTTGAAGAAGATACATCATGATAGAATGAGTCTGGGGAGAATGTACCTTGAAAGGGGAATGTGGCTTCGGTTCTACCTGATCGAATTCATTCGATTGTGATTTAGCAATCGTGCAACTGTTAGATTTTTATAAGCTGTATCTGTCAATATAAAGGAACACGGATATGAAATTTGCAGGTTTTACATGAAATTTCAGAAAATAAAAACATTCATCGAACGTACCTCATCTACCTGCTGCAGCATCCATCATGCCTTGGCTTCGTTACGCACCTCAGCCTTAATCGTGATTAATCTTTCTTCGGGTTAAGGCGTCTTTAGGGAAAGTCTTGAAGACGCTTTCCCCAGGGGAAGCAGGGATGCTGCGCTTCGAGTCTCGACCAGGTGGAATCTGCATATGTATCTTCGAGAGCATATACTGTCACTTACAAGAACAGCATATTGGAAGCTGTATAGTTCTTTTCCTTTCTTACAAAAATACATATAAAATTTATCTATGCTTTTTCGTAACTCTGATTGGACGTATGACGTGTGTGAATTTGCCGTTTTTGACAATCAGGATTAATAAGTTTTATGAAGACGAGGATCAGGGTGAAAAAGATATGTTGACTGATTTAAGAAAGAGTTGTCTGAATAAAACAGTGACGTGGCAGTTAGTGAACACACTGATCGCTTAACGTATCCAATGTTAAATAAATTGTACTGTTGTATAAAAAGCTCTGAGAACTCCTGGGTAAAGTAATGAAACTTTTGGTTTGTTCTTTTCGTTTTCTCACGAGATTACAGGAATGACACTGATCAGTTCAAGAACGAGAGTTATCAGCGTACAGTGACGTGTACTGTAAGCTTTCGTAAAGCTGTACAAAAGAGAGAATATACTATACTCAAAATTAAATGGCAGACTGTACATATCAGTGCAATTACATACCTTGATGACCATGCTTGGAAATGTGCATATAAAGGGAAAGAACTACAAACATTTTTTGCCAGCTCAAGCATACGGTAGAAAATACGTAAATTTCCACACACGCTTACAAATGTTCAACTGTATAAATTAACGTGATCCATATCGAGATACGTTAAACAAAGAAATATTTTTTACCGTTTCCCTCAGTTATCCCTCTTTTTCGTGTAGCTAATGCAGAACCACTGTAAAAGGAGCAAAACCCAGCCTACTTAATTTTAAGAAATTAAACATTAATTTAGCCAGCTGTCCCGGTAGGTTTGCTGTCTAAAAACTAGATCCATGAAGCTTTATCACGTAGCTATGTATTTTGAGATACACCACCCTACGCAGGCAGGTAGTACAGAAAAAATAAAGTCACCAAAACCGAACCCGCGATTCACACAGACAATATCCAGTCTCGTGAGCTGCATTTAAAACTTGCAACCTCGCAATACGTAAGTGCTTGTTGTCCAGTGGCGGGTCTTTTAAATCCATAACTATGGGAATGAGACACGGCATAAAGATCGAACGTTGATCGAGATGAAATCATAAATATAACATTAAAAAAAGGGTCTCGGTAGTCCTCTATTTTATATAAATTAATTTCTACCTACGGGACCACTATTAATCGACTTGATATGGACTTGATACTGGAAGTGTCTACGAAACGTATGATACTTCATAAACCTTACTGGCAATTCAATTAAAACTTAATACGCTCAGCGTAAAATGACTTAATGTTTTCACAGAAACTTTTCCGTGCCAGCGACCCTTGCTACGTCGTCCTTGAATTATGGTCCCTTCATCTCGTCCTTAATTAAATGTTAACTGAACTTGTCCACTTGTTCGCTTCAGTGAAGTAATCAAACGCGTATCAAAGTACTTGATGCAAATAATTCAGATAAGCCTTTGATATACGGAAATAGTATATGCATATGAGATTATTCAAGACTATAGCTCCATCTGAAGTTGGCCGTTTCAATGCCTAAAATGGAACCATCTTCGGGTCGCACCTGATTTATGAATAACCCAATAGCGCAGGGGAGCTAATCAAGCCTGGCACTATGATAAAAATATTCTTTTACATTTGAATTTCAATTGGTGACGCAGAAGCTGCGCAGCTACGTAAAGGTAACGTTTTCACGGGTACCAGCATCTTATCGTATCCCCTTATCGATTCGGCACTTGGGACATTCAGAAACCTAATCGAGATTTACGTCACTCATCAAGGATAGCAGACTGAAAGGGAAAGAGTTAACAGCAGTACTTTTGGTTATTTATATTTAATTTTTTTTTCTCTTACCCGTCCCTGCCACAATCCTTCCTTGTAATATATTTATCTGCGTCCCTGTGGGATGTTTCCAGCATTCTCAACTGACGCGGCATGAATGAAGGGTACAATTTTTGTAGGGGTCGTTAGATAAAAGAATTAAATAAAATAATTTTTCGTTGCCCAATACTGAGTAGTTAATTATACGAAAACGCGGGTAAATCGTTACGGCGAAAAATTTTACGTTGAAAAAAAACCAAGTGTACTGCGAATATTTTCGCTTTTGTCAATTTTTCTCGTAAAATTCGAAATTTTGGATAAAATTTCACTAGATTTCTCCGTCATATCGTTCCTTGCCTAACATAGCGTATTTTCTTAACAGTCTCGTGCGAAAATATCTAAAACGCATTCTGCGACTTCTCTACCCTTACATAAATCCATACTTACGTCACAGACCTGCAAAATATCGTTACTAAAAAACTGACGTTACTGAAAAAAATACTTCAGTCATAATTTTATTCCACCCAACACTTGACACATCCACCGAGATGATATGCGCTTATCATTCCCACCAGCAAGATAGTCGGCACTGGTGATAAACAAATGTGAGGTTATAAAAAAAAGAAAACCAAGTAAATCCTACCAGGCGTGCTTACATAAAGTGGCCAATAAAAAATGACTGTTTTAATGGCCTGAAACGACCAAAGAACCCGGTACGTTCGCACACTTGAATTATAACCAGACCCCTCGTACACGAGAGATATTCCAGTTACGTCCTATAGTATTTCGATCTTCCCTCTAGATTTTAATATATAAGTTTTACCACAAAAATTCATTAAAAACAACAATACAAATACGTGAAACAAGATTAATCGAAAAAATAAATACAGAAATACGTTTACACAGATATACCCTCGTATTTATCCAAAGCATACCTTATTTCGAGACGAGGGAGAATCAATTTATAAAAATTTTTTTTACTTAAAAATTCATATTTTCACCACGAGTAAAAAAAGCGTTTTAGTTTGCAGAGGCCTTATGTCGCAAATATAGGCTGTACTATATCGAGGCAAAAGTATACAGTCATAGCGCAAAGCTCGGAGGAGATCTCAGGTTGCGAATTCTATATGAAAAATTCAATTTTCCAAGTAAACACGTACGCGCTTAACATTCGTACCAATATAATCCAAAAGAGTGTAAGAGAGCGATAGGATAGAATTTCGAAATCTCATATTCGCTCGAGAAAAGTCGAACCTGATTCCTTGAGAGGATAGACAAGATTATCGCTTCGCCGTCATGAAATTTGACGACGCTCCCGACTTTATTCAGACCTAACAGCACGGACACGAGATTACAGCTGTATTACAGCCATTTTCTAAGGTAATTGACGCGCGATGGTTCCTAAAGAGATCACGAACTGCGGTAAGACAGTTTTCCTAAGTGGCGGACAATCAGGCTGAGTCGTGACCAAAATTTTTTCGCCCTCAAATAATTCTTCCTCCGAACAAGTACTCCTGCTTAACTAATACGCCGTCGTTCTGATTGCACATACAGACAATCGATATATGAATATAAAGTGAAAGAAAAAATATCTATAAAACGGAAATGCCATTTGTAAAAGCGTCACGCAGATACCTTTTATTATACCAACACAGGATAAAAGTGATCCCCTGCTGAAAGGAGCGTACCCTTCTTGGTGCTTTCGTCTACGCCTGTGTTACAGTCTGATGTTGAACGGCCCCATAAACCAAAGCAAATTACGAGTAACCTACGAGACGAGTAGTTCCTTTGGGAAAAAAAGTTGTATAAATTATAATGGCAACGAGAAGTAAAGAAAAAAAAATATTTCGTAAATTACATTAAAAGAAAAAAAAAAATCTAAAGAAGAAGATCGAAAACATCTTTATGTTATATTATGAAGATTTACGAGCACGTAGTTGAAAGGTCTGTTACGCACAACGAGAAGAGAGCATGGAAGACCCTTTTCCTTTTACATAGCGTATTTTTCAATTTTCGTTCATCCTGTTTGTTCGTTCTTTGTTTCATCCAACCCTTTCCTCGCTCTCATGTCAAAGGTTAGAGAGCGACCGAAAGTCTAGGGTGAAGGTGAAAATGCGATTTCTGGATATTTGAAGCTGCGATAATTCGCCTTGAAGTTCCGATGCGTAAACGATCAAACGGTACAGCGGAGCACGTAGAGGCGTAAATCTATGAAGAGATAGACTTGAGCTTTCTCATTCTCCTAAAAAAAAAAGTTAGCAGGGTGCTAGGCGATATTGGAAAAAAAAGCTACCCGAGAGTCTTAAGCAGAATCGCATCCCCTATATTTGATTTCTTTCGGGTAGCTGAAAGTTTGACAAAAAGGTTTTCAAGTTCAACACGCTGTGCTTTGACCCAGGGTTCACCGCTGATTGATCAGACATTATTTTCGGCACGTTTTGCGCGCGTCTGAATTTTTCCCAGTAGATGATTCAAGGTCATTGAATTTCCATTCAGACGAGTGACTCGCTAACAAAGAAATCGAATGTCATCGTCGATTAAGTCGAAGAATCATGACTTCTTGTAACTTTTATGCCAAGGATTCTCCTCCGGATCTCTTATATATTTTCCTCGCAATTGTTTCTGGACCATTTTCCTTTTCCTTCTTTCTTCCTTTCTCCTGTCCCCTTTTCCAACAGCGGTTTGAGGTTAACGCCAGCTTTTCCTTGGCCGAACGTTAATCGAAAAATCGATTACACCTATAATAAGAACACCACGGATTCCTGTGAACTCACCTTTACGATGGGTATAGGTCTACTTAATTCAATCCCGAGTACGTGAATGAACTCTAACTCAGGACGATCTTATCGCTTGTACGTAATTTCACTTGTCCACCTGGATAAAGAATATTGTCGTATAATATATCGTCAAATTATACATATCCTGCATGACAGTTCAGTAAAATTTTTTTAATAAATAAAGATCACGCGTATACTGTAAATTGTATTTCGATCAAGCGAAAATCCTACGCAGGAGGTAATTTTAATTATTTTCAGTTATTCCAGTTATTTTCGAATATATACTGACACGGTACGGATGGGATAACACGTTTTTCGTATTAACGTATGCGAATTTCGTAACGAAAATACTGAGCTTTCATATGTGAAATGCCAAGGGAGAATCATATGCTGGCAAAACATTATTGATTACCTGTATTCCGATAGACGAAAAATAAATCCAACGGAGTTGTACGTAAAAGGAAAAAAAAAAAAACGTAGCCGCTATTAAAATAACCCGGGTTTACAATGCCAAAGAAAATTGTAACAAATAACAAAAAAAAATGGTAGAAATCCATTCCGCGGCGGTCCCTTTCAAAAGCATTGATTGCACGTACATAAAAGCTTATGCTTCTCGTGATATTATTACAAGAAATTCTAAAACTGCGCTTTTACGTCACTGGCTATCATACCATGGCAATATATATATCAGATAGGTTGGTGAGCAGGGCTGGGATGTACCAAAGAGTCAAACGGTAAGTCAGGTCGGGTACCTCCATTACTGTTTTATGGATTCCGCTAGAAGCACGAAAGCTCCAAGAGCTTTTCTCACTTTAGCCTCCGTCCTCTCTTTTGTTTGATCCTTCGCGTGGCAGCCTTTTCTACGTCAGAATGCAATGAAGAACCATGACTTGGTAATAAAGCTTTCAAGTAACAGAAATAAGAGAAGGAGCTTAAGAAGCTCAAGATAACTTAATCAACAACGACGTACCTTACGCAAATAATTAAACCAATTGCCGCGAATAAAGAGACATCGATCGCAGACAAGTATCCAGATGCTCTTATCAGTGTCATGTTCTCGCGTTTAGGCGAACTTTAAGTTTTTTTCTTCAGTGTATAACGACAAAAAGAAGTTTCGAAGTTGAGAATATTGTTGTATTAATAATCAACACCCGCCTCGTTGTGCAAGCAGGACCCCAAAATCTTTAGTAACTAGACCTACCTCAACGTAAAATGTTTAGACCCGACAGAACAGCTGTTAAAAAAGAACTGTTCGTATAAACTCAAAAAATCATTTTGTAAAATCGGCTAAGCTTTGGTTTGAGCTGGTAGAATAATTGAAAAAAGAAAAATGGACAACTACCTGGAGTTCGCTTAATTTTACAAGCGATAAAATGCGATAAACTGTTATACCGTTTTGTTCTGCGGTATCGATCGTGTACGTCTACATGAATTTGTCGTGCGATAATATATTCGTAATATTTGTATACAGGGTTATTCAGCACGAACGCATGACCATTGGATTGTGCAAAAGAAATCAAACGGGCAGACTAACATCAAGCAGTTCATTTGGCCTGAGCAGCCCCGTATAAAACCATGAGATGTAATATATCTATATCTACGTGAGAATTTCGATAACAACTCTCGTTCATTTTCTTTTGTCTCCGACCATCATTACAGCGCTTTCTGTAATACTTCGTGATACTTCTTCTGCTTCGTGATACTTCTGCGTTTTTTCATCGAATGAAAATCACACAAAACACAGGACGAAAAGATTGACGCGATACAGGAGAGACGGTAACGAGTTTACATTGATAACAAATTCGATAGAAATCGTGTCGAGAATTAATTTGGCCACTTCGGTAAATCGAGGAATAATCTGATAAAATACCATCACTACAAGCTTGTGCATCACGGGGGAAAAAATATGTAATAAAAATGTATAAATCGAAACGTCCAGGTAACAAGCGAAGCAAATGTATAGTATTTACGTTCAAACTAAATTGAGCACATATTTTTTGTAGGAATCAAAAAACTTGTACAACTTCATAAAATAATAATCCTTTCAACAGCCCGTTTAAGTGTGACTAGCCCAATTAAAAAAAAAAACAAGCAACCACTTAATCGATTGCAGGATTATTTGAATCTGATCAGACATACGTATAACGTCCTTGAAAAGAAATAAGAAAATTGCGAGTTTTCAAGCATAAAGGAAAAATAATGTTTGGGAACGCAAATGGGAGTTTGGCTACAAATCAAAAGAAGTTAGAATCGACCCTTAAAGAGAGATAGAAGTGAAGAGAGTCACGCGGTCTAATATCGGGTGAAAAAAAAAATGAATATCAAATGAGAGGATTGAAATCGAAATGCATAGATATGAGAGTGTTAGGTCAGTCTTTCAAAAAAAAATGGAAATTCATCGCATTAAAAAGATTCGAAGTGAGAGTGACCTGAAAAGAAAGAAATGTAAATTCACAGGGAAATGAATACCTGACTACTTCGACACGTAATACATTCACCCGTTATTATTTTCACTTTCGGGGGCCATATTCCGATACCATACAATGCAAACAAAGTCCCTTGCAATTAATATTACGACTCGACTATAGTCCGTTGAGCTGTATAGATCCATAGAAAGCCATACTTCGTAACTTGCATGTCTTATCCTATAAGGGGTGTCACTCTGAAACATCAAACAGCCCGGAAATCTTGACTATGAGAGAAGCATCGTATTCTGGAATGTTAAATATAAGACAAGTAAAAAATAAAAACGACAGATCCCTTCCGGGAAAGGAATAGAGAAAGCTCCTCTTTAAATTTCAGTATCAAAAGAGCGGCTAAGAATTTGCCTCTCGAAGACCATCGAAGAGGAAGATTCCTTTTTTTTCTCTTTAGGTTGGTATACAGCCCATTTAATAGGAAGCGCTAGTGACGTATTATAATACTATCTGCCATGCGTCAAATGTACGGAAAGAAAGATCAAGAGGATTCCAAGATTTATACCTCAACGATAAAAAGCAGCTCCATTGTTTGCTGTAGCGCGCATTTAAAAATACACGTGCGTAAACAAATTAGCACAGTGGGTCGACCCTTCTGAATGAAGAAAAAGAATTATGTATCAGACAATTAAACCGTTTTTCTCACAGCAAATGCCCAGAGAAAAGGGAAAAAAAAACGAATAAACAAATTTCATGGCTTGTCCTTCGTTCACCCTTGGTAATCTTCTTGGGGATCAATTACTCTTTTTCTTTTTCTTCTTCTCCAAGTACGTTCGCAACGAATTTTTTAGCGAAAAATCGCTGTAAGAACTGACAGCTAAAATTATGAATTATTACAACCTCTGCTGGGTGCTCGCCGAATTGAATTATAAACTGGACAAATGTCAGTCGCTCAGTTTCTGGGGATGCGACGCAAGGACCCTGATACATGAACTTACAAACGGAATCAATATATTGTCGTTCAGTAAAAATACATGAATATCCAAAGTTTACGATGTTCTAGGTAAATGGTTATGACTTGTCAGTACTCACTTTTGACGACCAATACTTCTCGGCATTGGTACACCTTGCGGGGTAGTATTCTGAAAGAAATAAAAATATATAGTACCTTAAAAATAGAAAGACTGTGCCCGCATTATTATCCCGAGCCTAATACATCACAAAGAATTTAAGGAAATTCTAATTTCATGCAAACCTTGAAACTGTTACGGTGGAATAATCTCGGGCTTAGGATCTTTACGGTTTCCTCTAACGACGATAAAACTGCCCTTAAGCTAGGACGATGCAAATTATACGGGTTGGCTAGTAACTTGAAGTTCCCAGCTACGATATAGAAATGAAATCTGTGTAACCATAATGAAAAAGGCTGCTGCCGTAAAAGAATTTCAAAGGATAAGCCCAAAATTGCGTAGCAGGCGCTCGTGAAATTCAGTAATTACCATAGCAAACTGCTGAGCTTAGTAATGCATATTAATAAGATACTTTTTCGTAAGGAAGCTTCTCTACAAACAAGAAGGATACAGACATCTAACGCATGTCGCCATAGAAGAAATGTTTTAATCGACAGAAACTACATCAACAAGACTTTGTTGTTCTGATCAAAACACGAAAAGTATGTACTGGAAAGTATATTTACTCGCCATTTCTGGATACGGGAGTAACGTAACTAAACGCCCCTAACGGCTGTGTATACAACATAACAGGAGATAAACGGTATGCTTTGAATTCTTCTTCGAAAAAGGGACATTCAAGGAATAACTTGTCAAGAAACTATTGGTGCTATCGAAACTTTCTGTACATTCATTCACTCATTCGACGCAATCTTTGACATACCAAGCAACTGCTATCGTGATAAACACACGAATATTAAATAATATTTCAGTTTGACGTACCTTACCTTGTGTTCCAATCGAATTGTTACGTTGCTGCTACGTAAGATGATATCCACGATATTTACAACTAACCTGCCCATTATTCTTCCAAGGACAATAAAGTTTCAGAAGTTTCATCGTAACCGGTAAGTTCCACCACAGTAAGTGGCCATGATGCTCGAACTACCGTGATGCATTGCGCTACAATAATTTACGTAACACAAACTGATATAGCCGGTAATTAGCAAATGCGTTCAATCTCAAATTTAGATTGTACGTATTGAACTCCTGACTAAATGTCCCCACTGTCACAAAGCACGCTCATAATCCGAGTAATAATGACACAAATACTCCCGACAGCAAACGTCTTCTCTACGTCGCCATGTTGTTCCTCGTTACTAGCAGAAAGCATTCGAATCCTCGGAAGGGACACATAAAATATTGCGTACTGTATACATATATCTCTACACATATACTAGACACAGCTTTGACCATTTTAATCCGACTAAAAGTTTGCCCCTCGTTTCTGGAGAAAGAGCAAAGCTGCTTCTGCGGATGACATTCACCTTTACACACCTTTCGTGAGGTGCACACGGATGAGTTACTTGAGACGCAGGATTATTATCCAGACCATACTTTCCGCCATGCTTATACGCAGCAGTATATAAAAACTAGATGACGTCAAATATACCGCGATATTTGAAAATGAACTAAAAGTGTCATTGAAAGTATGAAACAATGGTATAGAATTGATACAACTGACGGAATATTGCTCGAAAAATACATTAACGATTGTGACTAGAGAAATATACGGATTACAAATTCTAATATGTAATAAATCTTGTTCATCCTTTAGCAGCTTAACGAAGCGCGTAGTACTATCGACGCGTTCTATAAAATAAACATATCGGAGTAACGGACGAAGGAACTTACGTCCGGGTTCGTGCCAACGAAGCTATTATATAAACTTGGAAAACGTTTATGACATTCCCTATATACATAGTTTATCAAAGCAATAGCAGCACTGTCGCTCTCCTGTAAACTGCCAACTCATCCGCAGCAAACTTGATATTAAGATTAATTAATATAGTCCACTACATAAGGCATGAATGGTAATTTGGTAAATCCTATTAGTCATATGAAATCATTGATCCTATTTATTTCAGAATTATGATTAAATGACTGTGTGTATGTATATTAAAACACGAGGAAATCCGATAACGAAGTAGAAAGCCAAGAGCGTGAAGATATGAAGAAAAACGAGAAAAAAGACTAAAAACCTTTAAAGCGCTACTATAAATCGTCTGGACGTGCTTTTAAAAGTGAACAATGAATATACTGCTTGAATCGTTTACAATGTATGTACTATCTGTGTTTACATTGTACTTCAGGACTCTGAATTTACCTATAGTATAGGTATATAGTATATGTAATCATACCCTCACAGAATTCGAATACGAGAAATATATTGAATGTATGTTGAATGGAATTTATTCCCTTTAATAAAATATAAATCCAATAATTCGATTTGAATCTCAGTGCGTAAAACGTATTTAAATATATTTTTTTTAACATTTAATACAGATACAGTTATACTCAATTTGTCGTAATGCCTTTAAATTATCAAGTAGGAGCTACGGATCATTTTTTATTTATATCCATCAATATAAATTTTTAATTATTTTAATTTACTACTGTTTGTAAGTTCTGGAACGGTTGTCTTAAAAACAGTCCAAGGAAATTCTACGAATATCTAAAATAGAAGTCTGCGTGAGAACTCATAACCGACGATAATAATAAAATATCATCTAAAATATGTGATGTTGACCTTCTCTCAGATTATTAAGTCAAAAATGCACATTGTAGCTATTATTAAAGGTCGAGTAGCTATTTCCATTATATGAAGGCGAAATGTAAATCCCGTGTATCAAGCTAAATTCTATATATGTATATGCATTAGAGTTATACAGCTTGTGTATCTTGATAAAGATAATCCAAGAATAAACAAGAACCTCAGACCCAGTTACATATATACCAGGTTATTCGACTGAAACGCACCACCTGAACATGGTTTTACCATAAGCCTGAAATGGGGATCACTAGCTTCATGTGGTTCGTTTCTACTGAATAACCCTGTATATAATTATAACGTGAAGACCTAAAGACAACACAGGTATACATTATCATATTATTCCAGTGCATGTAGTCGTAAAACAAAAAAATATATATTCTGTCTAAGGTTCATTTTGTCTTTTTATGAAACAATAAATGACGTCAGAGTTTTCAAAAATTATTTCATTCAGCAATATTTCAAGTTTAATAATTTTTATTTTTCCCACGCATCATTTATGTATTTCTTAGAAATATTCTCCTTAAATTAATGTTTTCATATTTTTGGATACCGATGGCAGAGACTTTTCTGCTGTGACAGTTAATTTATTTTCTTCGTTTCAGGATACATGGTTTTATACATCCTTTTACGCGCACAGCAGAGCAATTGAAATTTCTTTATCTCAGAAACTCATAACTGTGAGGATATAAATGCGCCAAATTGAATCGTGACTTTTGATCTTATGAGAAAATTGTCAAGTACCAATAAGATGCTCATCTTGAAGCTGTTTGATCTTAGAATGTGGCAATGCAGTTCAAATTTATCATGCAGAAGGCATGTATTGTCTTTGAATTTTAAATTAAAAATATAATATCCTTCGTTTACTCTGCTGCCCCACTATAAATAATTGTCAAATATATATTCTATGCCTGTGTCTGTTTTCATAGAGGAACTTTCTACTGCCCGTTAACGGTTAACATAGCAAACTCAGCGAACTGTGGCATGGATTCTCTGTTAGTTTAAGCGATCAACAGAATTAATTAATTTATGTACTTTTAATAATATCAGCATTATTAAGTCTACCTATTAGATACATTATTAGTCAAGTTTTTAGAAAAAGGTTATCATCAAGACAAATCAGACATAACACTTTTCAAAACTCCCGCCACATCTCTATTTGAATTTGTACCTTCCATAGGTATCTTTGTAGCTAAGATAAGACACTGAAAATCTATTAAAGATTTTTTTTAATTGCGGATAAATTTTCCCCTGATATTGTTCCTAGCTGCGCGCTTGGAACATCTGTAGGCCAGGGCTGTATTCAGCAAAAACAGCACTGGGGCATATAAATTTGATTGATAAATTTGATAATTATTTCAAATGGCCAATCGTATACTCTTATTCCCTTGGCGCCGTTTCTACTGTAGAATACACAAAGGTCACGGCACGTTGCCATTCCTTCGCACTTTTGGACACTCTTTCCATCAACACAAATCCCGTCCCACGCAGTCCATTAGACACTGCGTATTGCAAAACTTTTTATTCGTGACCTGTGTATATGCATATGACAAATCCAACTTTATGTACTATATCCTTTGAAGAAGTTTTTATTAATATATACGGTGCATTGATTAACTTGCCATTTTATATAGACCAATACATCAAGTCACTTATATAGCTCTGCTAGATAAACGCAAAGACATATTTACATAGTCTTAATCGTTACAGGATGAGTTTAAACGATTTTACCGGATTTTCATTTTGATTTAAGAATGAAAAGTTATAAAAATTATTGACGAATACTAATAAAATACTAACAAGTTATTCGTTCCGTTCATATAATAAATTTCATTCATAAACTTTTCATGAATCTGTTGTCTCGTGCATAATTAATATCATATATATTTTGTAGACACAGGGTACCGAGAAGAGATTGGTAAAGAGGGCTAGCTTTCATATATTCTGTCTTAAATCAATTTTATAGCAATTAAATTACTACCCTTAGGACTTCTATGCTGGTTTCAGCATATCTCACTTACCCACCGTGTCCGCTAGCCATCAGTTACAAAGTCCCATAAGGCTAACCATTTGTAATAATATCTCCGCGGTGCATAGGGTAGAACTACTTGAGAAAAGAAAAATTTATTCCATAAAGTTACAAAACATTGTATCAGATACTTTACACAGAGAAGCTGCTAATTGTAAAAACTATAGTCATTTAAATGTAGTCACACTAACTTAATTCGCTACAGTAATTATTCTCTGACGTTTTATTTTTTTGGCAATTTTGATTCGCACTATATTCTACATAGACTTTCTCCTTTGAAGTAACATTATTAGACAGTTGGATAAACAATGTTCCTTATTTGTTTACCATACTGTGTATTCTACATGACTATATGAAATGTCTGGCATACTTTTCATGAAGGTGCCATGAAGTAAAAAGACAAAAGTAAATATTAAGTGGCTCGTCAAGACACAAATTGCTTGCTCGCTATTGATTTGAAGTAATGATCGAACTCTTATGTTATAATAACTACATCTTTACGTTTAAGGTCTGTCTTTAATATTTAAAATCCGCAGTCATACTGTATAGAGTGCTCCTGTATATCTTATAATTCTTTACATTTTATTCTGGCTCTAACTGCATAATATCAGAAACGGAGTAATTGAGGAAAATTTGACTGATTTGAAGCAGTATTTATTGACGGAAACACTGAAAGTAAAATACATCGTCACTTCAAATCTTCGAGCTTTCCAATAGTTTTATTTTTGTTCTCAATGTTACTCATATAATTGTATCGTAGGGTGTGTCAATTGTTTATAATGTGTGTATGTTGTGTCTTTGTGATTATGCGCGTGTGTATACCTGCGCTTATGAGACTCGTGACTCGTCAATCGGAACTACGTCTCCTTGTCGATCACCTGTAAAAATAAAGTACATTGTTTTATAATTAATAAGGACATGGTCGTTATTTTTTATTCGATACGTCAATGTTTTTTATATAAGTTTTCTAACTCACCATCTTCATGCACTTTTTTAAGCTTCTGGCTTAGCCAAGGGCGCATCTTTCTTTTCTTCAGCTACTGGGGCTGGTTCCTTCTTTTCTTCGGCTGCTTTCTCTACGGGTTTTTCTACGGGTTTCTCTGCGGGTTTCTCTACGGTTTTTTCCACGGACTTTTCCACGGGCTTTTCCACGGGCTTTTCCACGGGTTTCTCCACAGGTTTCTCAACGGGTTTCTCAATGGGTTTCTCAGCGGGTTTTTCTTCCACTTCTTTTTTTGGCGCAACCTGATTAAAAAGATGCGTTCAAAGAATTAAAAAAATTACATACTGAAACAATCTCTTAACATTCTTATTTCTGTTCAAGGGTCCTTAAATTAAAGACAATACTGAAGACAGAATATAAATTATATTCAAATGTTAATATGAATCCATTTATGAGATTCTGAAATAGATTTTTGTATTAGAATAATGCGTTCGCCCTTCCTGTTTAATGGTGATAGAAAATAAGGCACAATAATGTCATATACAATTATTAATTATGTCTCACCTCTTCTTTGCTGGCCTCATCGAAGTTCTCGACTAGGTCTGGCACTTCATCGTCATCATCCAAAGCAGCTTTGCCAACTGCACTACCAGCAACAGTGTTGGCCAACCGTTTCAATTGAGTCAAACCCTCAGGTCCAAGTTGACTCAAAATTCCAGGCAGCATTTCTGTGATTTGTTTGTTTTCACCATGACCAGTAATGGCAAAAGTATTAGCAGATAGACTAGCTTGAGCCTTAGGATTGTTGAAATGAATAACGGTGCCATCGTCCTTGATCATGTTAACTTCTTCAATGCCAGGGATGGTATTTACAGATAACTTCTTCAGACAGCTCTGCAATTTTTTGTCATCTGTAGCTGCTGTCGCATGTACAACCTAAAACATATAAGATGCATGGTTCAATATGGGGCAATATGAATAATTGACATCTTTTCGTTGCAGCCTATTAAAGATATAAGTATAGATATAGATATGGTCTACTCCAAATTTAAATTCTTAAATAAATATATGTCTAGTCTCATATCTTGTTATATATCATAAACTAGAAATTTACTATCAAAAATAAGTATAGATACTGTTGCAAATGAGAAACTACCTTCCTTATATGATATACAAAGTAAAGCACAAAATATAATTATAATGAGTAATGTTTCATAACAAATTGCACTATTCAAACCCAGCCTTATTTAGTTAAAACATGAACTATAAATATGCAAATCATGTAGTTCAAACGGTTTCCAAATAATTACGTCAAACGTTAGTTCTCCATTACTCATGGAATCTTATGACCATAAACCTTGAAATAGGATCGCGCATTTAATATCATGAGAGATTACTAAGGAATCTATAAAAGTGACCAATCTAAGTAAAGTTCGTCGACATCTTTCGACGTAAATATAATAACGAATCTATTATTTCACCACGGATAACTTTTGCAAAGTAGTTGTCACTCCAAAATAAGAGAGGCAAGATATACGCGCGGAATTATCTACATACTGATCAACATGACGCCGTTTTCTTTGAGCGTTACCAGCGACATAAATCTAAATAATAATGAGTTTCATTAAGAAAAATCATGATAAACGATGAATAATCATTATCGAATAATCGTTGTACCTTCTTCTTGCGTCGGGGAGTACCCTTGCCTCCAATTCGCACTTGAGCCTGCAACTTCTTCAATTTTTCAGGATTCATGCTGTCCTTCCTGGTGAGTTCAGTCTGGGGCAGCAATCAATAGCGTCCCGTGGTTTACCGTAACGCGGAAATTCACGGGAAAAAATGCGCTCGAAGCGGCCGGCAACTAAACACGTGCTCGCTGTTGGCCGAAAGGGTCGAGAAAATGGAAGTATGCTGCTATACCACTACACTAACGGCAATTTCCGCTTGCAGGCGCCATTTCCGTTTCTGATGCTGGCTCAATATACTCTCTTACTTTAAAGAAACGTTGAGATTCTAATATGTTGTTACGTATAACACTTTACAATAATTCGCAATGATGCTATGTATATACATTGAGCGTAAAAACTTAATCTGTTGGTAATTATAATCCTCAATAATAGGTCCGAGTTTGATTTATGTTGTCATGCGACAATCCTATATTAGGCGTAAAACTCAAGCAAAAAATCTCAAGATTTCCATAAAATTACGTACATTTGATGAATTTATCAGCGAGAATTCATGTGCATTTTAGACTGGTAGGGTAATTTAGAATTTCTATAATGTAATTCATTGTTCATTACACGAAGACATTATGTATTAACATTAAATAGCTCTATTATCTAGCAGTCTATTCTTTTTTTTTTATTATTATTATTAAGAAGCAATGATCACAGAGGTGGGAAGGGATATGTATATATAATATACTATGTAATTATATCAGAATCTGAAATGTTGAGTCGTGCAATCATTCAGGCTTGGATGAAGAAATGACATTAAATATCATACACAAAGATAAATGATTGTTTTTGTTATTTTAGATAATAAAATTTGTCAAATTACATATATTTACAATATATCATCGCCCTATCTTAATTACATCTGCTACTTCTACCTTATGTGGATTTTTCAATGGTTTCATTTATATTAAATGGATCAGACTGCGTATGCACAATGAAATTATAACATACACATATATTAGAAACCTTTGGCCACTTGTAAAGAACGATTTCCCAACTGGTGGCAACTATATAAAAAAGAAGATTAAATGGACCATACCCTCATATATCGATCAAATAATACAGTTCAGTCCTCCGTCACTTATGTGAGTTAAGCAAATGAAATTCTCATCATGCATGATAATAAAAGCAGAAATCATTGATAAATTACACATAACTCAATTTTTCCAATAAAAGACATGAATTATTTAAAAAATAATGTCAAATAACTGATTAATTCTATCAATATAAAACATAAAAGTTGTCATAATTCAATTAAAATCTTTATCTAGCTTATCATTAGTCATGTGCAGAGTATAAATAGAATACAATATAATGGAGATCGTTATTCACATTGTAATATAAATTTTGCTTAGTTAATTCACACTAATAACTATCTCTATACTAATTATTCTACTGATAACTTAACTTTGACACTTATAGATCATATAAAATTTTTGTAACACCTGATTATAAGTTATTTAAAAAAAAATTAAAAATGGAATTCTTTCCATGTTAACGATCGATTTTTGATATTAGAACCGCCACAGTATTTTCTCAATAACTTTACAGAGACTAAATAATACCATTTAAATATATACATCGCGCGTATTTTATATACAAAATCGATACGAAGAAAAAAAATAAATATCAGTGAGAATCTTATATTTAAAAAGTTTAATAACTTTTGGTTACCGCTACTTTTCGCCAGCGTTGTGGCGTTTCATTCTTTACGTGACCGAATTCAAATCGAATTCTAAGTTCACCTATTTTTGATATCGGTAAAATATCCGGTATCCACTCTATCAAAAATGGCGTGGGCTCCACTTGATTTGGTGAAGTATTTCCTAAAGAAATAAAAAAGATAATGCCAATCCCTCGTATTCACCATAACTACAAATAAACAATCTACTCACCAACTTTTAAATATGTTTTTAATTCCAGTGGCTTAATAAGAGCATTGTTACTAGTTTTTTTAAACCGATCTATATCAGTCTCCTCCCTTTTATACAACTCATATGTCCCATCAGTATTTTGCACAAAACTTCTGGTAATTTCCAGAGGTATAAGGGGCGTCTCAAAGATACTTTTCACATGTAAAATATTCGTAATGTGCCAAGTGTACTTCGTAAAAGTACCCAATGGTACACCATCTTTTCTAACGAAAGCAGTTGTAGAGTTTGGTAATCGTTTCTTTTTACCACCACAGGATATTCGCTCGCGTAGACAATCAAAAAATATTTGCGGTACATGAAAGACAAGTGGATCAGGTTTACCGTCAAATTGAAAATGCATTGTCTGATTTATTCTCTCTGTAATGGAAGCCAACCATTTGATAAACGATAGGCTAGTATTAGCCTCATCTAAATTTTCACACGTGTTTTGATATTTTTTTATTATTGTAGGTTTCGTTTTGGCTTTCCTAGGTTCAATCGAATTTAGATTATTCAGACTGGTTGTGTTTGGTGCGCGTCCTAGTTTCTCATCCCTTTTTCTTTTTGCCGAACTCGTAGGTAAAGTTGTCGCTATGCTATTGACATTTGGTGCTATACCACAGTCACATTGTATGATTGTATTTCCGTCAATTATTTTCACGGTATTACCATCTATTAAGGTACTACCTTCAAGTAACTTGACATTATTCGCATCTAGTACTGTGTTTGCATCGAGTATCTTTACAGTACCACCACTATTTAGTATCTTTATGTTACTATCATCTAGGAGATACTGACTATCATTTATTACATTATATTTGGTATCGATTGTAGATTGATTATCTAGGATTTTTACTGTATTTCCATCAAGTACTGCATTCTGATCGATTACTTCCAAGTTATGTACCTGAATTAAATATTGATATTAATAATTGGACATAAGTTGATATATTCAGTTAACTTTTCATACATTATGCAATATACCTGGGATATTATATTTGTATCGTCAAGTAAGGTGCGGTCGCACTCTACTTCTATGTTCTCCACGATACCATGTGGTAGCATTGCTGAGTCTAAATTCATTGAATCCATATCCAATTTGCTACCATCCAAATTTTGTACAGTTAGGGTATCATCGCGAAATATGAGAAGGTGAGTATCAGTATCGTCTGTAGTCAAACTTTCTAAATCTGAAACACAAAAGCGTCTATTTCTAAAATGATCTTTTGATATTAACTGTATATATTAAATGTGTATATTGTGTCAAATTCGCCTTACCCATTCCAACAATTTTATCAGTTTCATTCGTTTGAAATGACGTACTCAAGGATTTTTGTATACTGAAATCTGCCTGATCTAAGTTTATATAATATTCAAATTCTTCAGATAACTTAGGATCACTGGCAAATGCACAAATGCATGCATAAAAATGTACACATCGTTTAACTTGAGCGGGTGGGGTCGTTTCAATTTTATCTCCCAGCATTTTTGAAGTTGTCTAAATTTCAATAAATATCTTTATAATTTCATGGAATGTATGGTGAGTATATAATAATATAACAGTAGATTTATATTTAGTACAAACCTTAAATGCTGTACAACTACAGAAATAACGATGCTCGACCCTGTCTTTTAGTTTCGTAATGAAGAATGAAAAATGAAGATACCCTAATGGGTGCTTTGGCGACGCTTTGCATTTCACTACCATTATATTTTTGGATACTCTTTGTACCAACGGTCCGGAGGTTTCAGTAGCGAGTAACCAAATTTCTTGTTTCGTTTCATTGTTTACATTTAAAGAAGACAAAATAGAGTTTCGTAATGTTAATGGTTGTGCTTCTGCATAGCAACGTAGAGCTGCTTGTATATGCTGACATGTTGAGATGGACACATCTGCTGTATCTTTTTCCTAAAATAACATTGCAATTCATTTCTATGGATTACCCTAGAAGTATTTTAATGGCATATGATAAATATAGATATGAATATTTTACATAAATACAATGTTATTATTAACTTACATGGCATTTTAAAACACTTGCATCAAAACTTCTCTCGCAGCTATCCACAAAACACAGTGTAGTGGTTTGTGATATCAGGGTAGTAATGTCATTAGAAATTGTGGCATTAATAAGAGGTAACTGTACAAAACCTCTGAAATCAGGTCCCTTATCCCTGACTCTTACAGAAAACACTTGTGCTATTGACCCAGTTATTAGTTTACATGCTTCTGTAGATAATTTTCGTTTCTCTCCAGGCTCTTTGAACACTGCATCGCAATATTTATTTTTACAACACAATCCACGAGATCCATTGTATGTTCCACACTTGGGACATTTTCGTACTCCACGAAGAGTTGCTTTGCCTAAGTCTGAAAGAAGCGTGCGTAGACGCTCTTCATTTGACATCGCTCCTGTTTTGAAAAAAAATATTTATATTCATACCTAAGTTTTATCAGTCAATGATTACTACACTACATAAAAAAAATCTTATGATACACCTATTGAACATGACTTCACATTTATTTAAAAATGTAACTTAATTGCTACAGGCATATATAGTTTACTATACTAAAAGAGAAAATATTGATGCAGTCAATTACCATCCATGTCAACTATTAATAAAACTTAATTCAATAGAGAATAATTAAAAAAAATACTAATGTAAAATTGCCATTCACATTACACATTACAAAAAAAACTAATTGGGAAGGATACTTTTTCAATGAGCAGAACAGTAAGATATTAATGTTTATACGAACATAATTATAATACAGACACTGTTTGATCAATTTTAGTACATAAAAAATGCGACCTACATTTCCCATGGAAAAGGAAATAAATTTTTGAAGTTAGTCTTCAATCTTGACAGAACAATCGACGAAAACATATTAATTTTTTCTTTATAAGAAGAGTAATGTGCTATTACTTGAGAAAGTGTTGTGGAAACGTGTTACCTCCTGTAAAATGGGCTGCTACGATCAGCAAAAATCGCTTTTCGTGGATACAAATGTTACGATAATCCTACAAGATTTTACCACGGCCAGGTTTATTTTTGGTAGTAAATAAATAAAGCCCGTACCGTAGATGGCGTCCTAGGTACACGGCATTACACGGAACCACAAAACCAGAGATGAGCAACGAGATGCACAATGCTACGATTTTCAGAGATGAGCAGGGAGATATGCACAACGCTACCGTTCTAGGCGATACCAAAAACATGGCGCTAAATCGTAGCGGCGATTTCAGGAGTAGGATTTCGTGATCATCGCCTCCCTCGATAATGCATGTTCCGTCGTAGCCGAGATGAACGTGATCATGAACGTGTAGCTTGGCGGGCAGAGGTTCTCCGCAACTTATCGCCGATTCCCAGAGCAATCCTTAGAACCCTCCATAAGGGCATAAAGCCAGAAAGGAATAAGAAGAAAAAGAAATAGAGAACAAGAATTAAAAAATTAGTTGCACCGAAATATTGAGAATTCGAAAAATTAAATAAAGCTTTCCAAATACTGGTAAATATTATTGGATCTTGATTTACTTTCAAAATTTATTCAAAATATAATATTGAGGCTAAATCACAATCTCGCAGA